>PVJX010002611.1:32871-124904 GCA_004027295.1 Dolichotis patagonum | reverse complement strand
AATATCTCTGATTGTCTAGTTTTGAAATTTTTGTCTCTTACATTGCTTTCTTGTGATCCGCTTTGCTCTGTTTTGTTGTGTTTAATTTTACCCTTTTGATATAATTGCATGTATATTTGAGTGGGTAAGATGGATGACCATATTGCTGTTTTTGTCAGATCGTGGAGCAGAGCTGTTAACAGTCTCACTGTTTGAATGTTTACTTTATATGTTTTAACTTTGTAATTTGAACAACTATTTCCAAGAAGTCAGTATGTAATTTGTCAAGTAATAATTTCTTAGGTTTTTTTTTGTTGTTTTTTTTCCTTTTTTCCTTGGAATACTGTATTGTCGCTACCCTTTATTCTGTTTTGTTTTGTTTTTTCTCTTTAAATAAAATTATTTTAAAAAAATTAAAAAAAATAGCATCAGCAGATCCAATCACAGAATCATTAACATTGAAGCTTGTTTTGATGATTACGATCCTCGGGCTGGGGATTTAGCTGGGCTGAGTGGGCGCCCACCTGGCAGGGGTGAGGTCATGAGTTTGATCCCAGTAAGAGTAACCTCCAGGATAACTTCATTTTATCAATGCCCCTTACAGACTACATTATACTGCTGTTTACAGTTAGTCTGGGATGTAGAGGGTGGGGGAAAGGAAAAAAGAAGGAGAAAAGGAAGAGCTATGTTAATGGGAAAACAATATGAGAAATGTCCATAGATGAAAAATAGAGAGGAGGTCTGACTCTGTTGGAAGTATTTTTACAGCTGGATAAAGGTCGAGTGTTTGGGGGTTTGAGAGAATACTTGGGCAGGCAGGAGGAGAGATGCAGAGGGTGGAAGTGTAGACAAAGACTGAGGGAGGCTGTGAGCATTTTTTGTTTGGTTTTGTTTCTCTAAACATAATTCTCTTAAGGGTGAACCTGACATACCCAGTTAAATCATTGGTTATGCTCATTCTCTTTTGCACATACACGGATGCAGACAGATGCATAAATTATATGTATATGGAGAAAAGAAGGAAGACAAGGAGGCAAAAAATAAGGAAGAGACAGGAAAAAAGAAGAGAGGAAAGAAAGTTGAAGAAGAAGACGCAGCAGCAGCAGCAGCACCACCACCACCACCACCACCACCACAAGAGAGCAGGACAAAGGGGAAACTTGAAAAATAAGGAAAGATAAAAAGCAATATTAATAAGGAAGCAAGAAGCAGAGGAGAAAGACCGGAGGATCAAGGAAAGAAGCAAAACACCTCCACAGGGCTGCTAGCGCATTACCCAGGGCGCCGCACGGCTCCCCTTACTCCGGGGCCAGCAGACACGCTGACCGTCCCGGAGGCCCGGAGGGACACGGCGAGGGCTGCCCACCCCTCAGACCGGCCTCCGGGCTGCAGGCCCGCTCAGCCGCAGGCCTCCACCACTGGCCCCACGTTCGATCCGGGAAGACGCGGTGGGGCAGCGCGCTCCACACCGGCTTTCCGTGGCTTCCACCGGGCCCCGACGCGGCCGCGGGCTCAGCCCGCACCTCCGAGCCCCTCTCCAAGGCTCCTTCCCCACCTTGGGCCCGGCGTTCCCGGAGGCCCTCGCCCGCGCCCTCGCTCTCCAGGCTGGCTGTTCTCCTGCTCGCGGGACCTCGCCGTCCGCCCTCCCCCGGCTCCAGCGCTGCCGCGATCCTGGGCGCGGGCGGCCGCAGCTCGGGGTTCAGCCCCCCGCGGGGCGGAGCCTGTGCTGGCGCAGGGCCCGAAGCCGGGGCCCGGCAGCTCTCCGACCTCCTCCGCCGGCCGCCGGCCCGGTCTCCGCGCCCCCTGCGGGCCCGGCGAGGCTGCCGCAGGCGTGGGCCGCGCGCGGCGCCCCCGAGCCCTGCGCAGGAGCCGGGCCTGCTCCCAGGGCCCGGCAAAGCGCGCCGCCTGCACTGTTGTTTTCTCAACCCAGCGAACGCGGTCGGTAGGGTACGGCTCTGGTCTCTGAGGCCCTGGCTTTTGTGTGACCCTCTTCCCGGTGCTGGAAGTCTTCACCAGCCAGGCTGCCCCCGAAGGGCCGGCTCCCTCCGCGGCCGGACCCTTCCCCAGGACGGCCCGTGCGGCAGGCCGGGGCGGGCGGTCTGGCTCCCTCACAAACCCTAGGGGCTTCGGGCCCGGCAAGTTTCTCTTCGTTTACCCCGAGGTGTAAGACTTGAGCTTCAGCCGCCTCAGGGTACCTGCTGGGGAACCTCTGGTGCCTGACTTGGAGGCTCGCACCTTGGCTCCTACCGATCTGCTCCCAAGTGTTTGTTCTTGTGGCTTATTCACTTATAATGTATGCGCTGACTAGTTTCTGCACTTGGAGACATTTTACATTTGTAGTATTTTAACTATTTTAATATTTTAACTTTAGTGTTTAGGCGGTCTAAATATTGTTTGCTTCTTCTGGCTCATTTTACTGGCTTGCTTTTTTTCCTTTTTTTTTCTTCTTTCTTTTTTGGTACGGAGGAGCAGACTCATGACTTGGCGCTTGCTGAGCAGGCGCTTGTGCCGCTGAGCTAAACCCCAGGCCCTGGCTTGCTTATTTTATTTTTATTTTTATTTTTATTTTTATTTTTATTTTTATTTTTTGAGACAGGGTTTCACTATGCAGTTCACGCTGGCCTTGACCTCAGGGCCATTCCCCTGCTTGGTCTCCTGGATATTGAGATCCAGGGAGCACACCCCATGCCTGGCCAGTGTACTAGGTGATCTTTGTGAACGATTGCTTGATCTCAATCTGTAGGAGTTTTATGTGCATAAATTGGGGGTGTTTTTCTCCAGGCAAGGTTTCAGTTCTGCTGTGGACAGGGTTACCACTAACCGGGACTACCCGATCCGTTCGGAGCGTTACGGCTCAAAGTCGGGGATTTCAGCTTCAGTTTTCTCTCCTCAACACTCACCCCTGGCGGGAGAGTCAGCCCACTCTGAGGACTACAGCTCCTTAGGAGAAGTCACTGTCAAGTCCCCGGGCGAAAGGGGCTGACAGCTGCTGTGTTTCCCTCTTCCTTCGGAGGGGTCCGGCTCCTCCCTTGATGTGACTGCTGTCATACATTAGGGACAAATTGTCTTCAGTGCACATTTGTTGGTGTCAAACCACCAAGCCCTGCTCCAAGCTGCCTGTTTCCCTTACCCCAGTACGTTTTCTCGGTTTCTTTTTTGAGGGAAAGTTTTGTTTTTAAAGACCCCTTTTTGTGAGACCAGCAGCACCTTAAAAACACAGTGTATTGTCGGTTGTTCTGGACAACCCTCGGAGCATCTGTTGTGCCATCGCACCGGGCATGGAAGTCCCCCAGTGCCATGTGAGTAGGAATCCTGGCTAATAAAGCTACTAACATTTGAATGTGTTTTCCAGTGCAATTGTTAGTTATTTAGTAAGTTAGGTTGAACATGAGTGTTTATCCTTGTGGGCTTGAAGAATGTCATAAATGTGAAGAGGCTGGGAATTGTGCCGACCCCTCTCCATTTGTCTGTCCAAACACCAGTGTTTCTGATCTTTTCCGTTTCTAGCCCCTTCCTCTCTCAGACCATAAACACAGAGATCTGGGTTATCATCATCTTTCACTGTCATCACTGGTCCATGTTTTTTTTTTCCCCCAGTACCAGGGATTGAACTCATGACAGCTTGCTTGCAAGGCAAGCGCTTTATGCCGCTGAGCTAAATCCCCAGCCCTCTGGTCCATGTTTTATTATAATGTGTAATACTGAGCACTCATGAGCACACTGTGTCAAATTTCAAACAAAAAGTGAAACTGTGATAAACCACATACCTAGCTACACCTCCTTTCCTACATATTTCTGTCACGTGCATCAGGGAACCATCTGGAACCCGTGCGTGTCACCCCCTGGCTTTCCTTTTTAGGCAGTTTTGCCTCATCTACACTTTTTGAAAGGGTCAAGGGCTTGGGTTGAATGTAACCCTCTAGGGTTTGCTCTTTTCACTTTGTTTTACAATTCTGGTGGTCTCTAGAGTGGAAGCGTTTTTTCCGAAGGTCCCATGATTTGATCTTTTTACTCATCCCAGAGGGAGTCTTTGTGCTTGCTCAGGGTTGACCTACAACTGACCAATTTGGGATCTCTGGAATTTTACAGCAGGTCCTGGAGGAGCAAAGGCAGGACGGGAGAGTGTGGGCCCAGCAAGCTATGTGGTGTGTGGCCACTGCTTGCCCAGCCATCCTTTCGTCTCGTTGATGGCTGTGGTCTCGCTGCAGTGCTTCCCTCCACAGCTACATCCAATGCTGGCCGCTGCGGGTGGCGGCTGCCATCGGGTGCGGGGGGACCTGGTTACTTGATGACTATGAAAAGTCCTGTACTTTATTCCCAGAATGCTCTTCGGGGCTGAGGCATGCTCTGCACAGATGGAAATCATAATAATAGTCATAGGCTATTCCACCACCTGGAGCAGGCGATTGTAAACCGTAAGTCTAAGGCCAATCCTAATCTGTTAATTTGTACTTTTATTTTACCGAGTCTGCTACTGTTTCTGCAAAAAAAGAAAAATAGTTGTTTCATGTGCTCTTCTATACCTCAAGTTCAAATCCTACCCCTTCCATTTTTCAATTTCACACTTTTCCCAAGCCCTTCAACATTACTGCCCTTCTCTTTTCTCTCGTTTCCATTACATACTATAAACTGCTATTCAGTTAGCACTTAACTATAAATACTGAAAGAATTTTTAAACACATAATTTGCACTATGTACCTTTTCATGTATTCTAACCTCCATGAAGCAGTACATTAGTTTTCCCATTTTACAGATGAGAAAACTGAAACCCACTGAGTTTGGCCAAGTTTCACTATCTAGTAAAGCTATATTTGAATGAGCTTATAAATTTTAAAACATTTATTTAGGCCCCCCCCTTTTTTTCTTTTGGAGAGCATCTTAATTTGTAGCTTAGGTTAGCCTTGAACTTGTACAGCTCAGGCTGGCCTCAAATTTCTAGTCCTCCTGTCAGCCTCCTGAGTGCAAGGGTTATATGCCACCATACTTTTTTTTTTTAAATGATTAAGGCTATGATACCCTTGGCTTTAAGTAAAACTTCAGGTGCTCTTAGCAATAATGAAGTTATAAAGTTAATTCAGTGGTTCTACAATACTACAGACACCCAGGCTTCCTGTTCTAGCAGCTACCCTTGATGTATTCGGGACCTGTCCCCAGGTTAGCTTTCCACATGGCTTTAAAATGATTGTCAGGTTCCATCATCACATCCATGAGTGTCTAGAGAGAAGGACAGACATAGTTTCTTCCTGTTCATGCCCTTTTCCCCAAGGCCCTCCGCACCGCACAGGCCTCTCACTTTGTCCAGAATGCCGGACGCCCATGCCTAGTCGTTGGCAAGCGGCCTGGACTAACGGAGCCTCAGTGCCAGGCTGCATCCACACCGCCTGCAGTGATGGCTGAGGAGCCAGGCTAGGAAGAGAGGAGGGGGCTGGGGTTTGGGAGGAGGTAGAATCTCTGAGGCCACGTGTCTGTTCTGGGGTGAAGCACAGCTGTTAACCTCCACATGCGCCGCTATTCTGGGCTCTTCTCGCGCTGGCAGGTTTCCTTGACTGAGCCAAGTCCCCTAGACTAACCCTAAGTGACACATCCTGCGGCCACCCTTGGCAGAGCAGCGAGGAGCCTGAAGTGTGTTTCCCAATGCCTGGTGCCCTGCCCAGCTTCCGAGACATCAGTGCAGTGGGAAGACGACTGGAAACGTGGCCGTCCTTGCCCTGACTCGCTCCAGAGCGGCTCCTGCTCTCTGAGATCTGGTCCTCCTGGTCTGTACTTTTCCTTCTCTTAGAATTAGGAGCTGGGTGTGGTTGGTGCACGCCTGTCATCTCAGCACTTGGGAGGCTGAGGCAGGAGGATCACTGCAAGTTCAAAACCAACCTGGGCTACAAAGTGAGCTCAAGGCCAGTCTGAACTGCATAGTGAGACCCTGTCTAAAAAGCCAAGAAAAAAAAAGGATCAATTTCTTCACTAAGTCTGGCTCCCTGGTCTTACACCTCAGCTGTATCTTCACATTTCCTCCCTTGAACTCACAATAAGAAACCCACCTTCACCTAATAACCACTGACCTAAACCAGGTGTGATGGTGCACGCCTGTAATCCCAGCACTTGGGAGGCTGAGGCAGTAAGATTGTTGCAAGTTTGAGACCAGCCTGGGCTACAGAGTGAGCTCAAGGCCAGCCTGAACTGCATAGCAAGACTCTGTTTCAAAAATACAACACAACAAAACAAAACACTCCACTGGTCTGTGTTAGAAGCTGAGAGACACCATTAGACAAAAAGGCAGGAAATTCAGTTTTAGTAGCTGTGTGCTAGGGCTGGTTCATATATACTAGCTTATTTAGCCTTAGAATGCCTGGTAGGTTAGGTTGTTTTGACCTTCATATTATGGTTTAAAACTGGGTGTGGTGATGCACGCCTGTAATCCCAGCAATCTCAGGAAGGCTGAGGCGGGAGGGTTGCCAGAGTTTGAGGTCAGCCTGTGCTACATAGTGAGACCCTGTCTCAAAACAAAACAAAACGCAAAACCAAACCCTTGTAGATTAAGGAATTCAGGTTCATGGGCCGGGGATTTAGCTCAGTGGCTTACGCGCCTGCCTGACAAGCTCGAGGTCACGAGTTCGATCCCCGGTACCAAAAAAAAAAAAAAAGGGAATTCAGGTTCAGAAGTCAAGTCACCCAGGTCCACTTAAGGCCACAAGCCATCTCGAGCCCACAAGGCCCTTGTCGCAAGGGCCTCGGAGCTTTCTTGCTGCCGTGTCCCAGTGTCCACCACCCTCTGTGTGCTGAGTGGAGCAGGGCACATTTGCTGAGTGGGTGACTCAGGTAACAGCAGGTATTTCAATACATGAATTTCAGTTACAGGTATTTCAGTTACACTGCTGGAAATGAACATCACTACCTGGAGGTCTCTTGGCTGTTTTCCTGGCACGTCTCCTCCAGGCTTTTCTCAGAGAATTTCTTCCTCTGGACACTTCTGCCCCTTCCACCAAGACTCCACCTAGCCCACTCAGTGAGGAGCCGTCTTAGACAGTGCTGAATGCCCACGGCTGTTTGCCTTCCCATCTTGGTGTGGGGGGCCATGTGCCCCGTCCTAGGCCCAGGTGGCAGGGTGCTTGTCACGGAGCAGACACACCAGGAAGACTCTGTTCTCCCCAGCCTGGTGGCCTTGGCTCCTGCAGTCGTCACACGGGTGTCCCCTCTCCGTCCTCAGCCTACCTCCTCCTCTGGCTTCAGAGCCTGGACACAGTACACACAGCCCAAGGCTCAGCTTGAAGGGAAACTGCCTGGGTTCCCGTGGCCACAGCCAGTACCTGCACACCAGAGCTCAGCCCTCAGAATCCTCACTGTATCCCAGGGTAAGACTCCCACCCAGGGCACCCCTGTTGGCTTTGGGAGGTTGTAGGTAGGGCTATGACAGTTGGGTCATTGAGGCCTTGGGGTCAAGGGGAAACATTGGTTTGAGAGGCCCAGGACTGGGGTATGTATTTAGTGTTGGAAAGGGAGAAGGAAAAGCAAGGACATGTGATGGCTGGGTCTGTCACAAAGCTTGTGCCGTGTCCTCCATGGAAACAGTAAACAGTGAAAGTGCAGAGGAGTCAGAAATGCCTGCTGCAAGTACATACACTGAGTCTAGAGATGAGTTTTAGAGGCCTCGCATCTGTCTTGGGGGACAGTAGTGCGGGGAGATTCTGGGAGGGAGTGGGTATGTCTGGTGCTACAGATACACTGGACACTGCCCAATTCTCCGGTTCAGCATGGGCCAGACCTACGGGCAGGTGACTGCTCAGCCACTTCAAGGCCCTCCTGGCCTAGCCTGGCCGCCCACCCTCTGCACCCTTCTGCCTCCCTTCTGGCCTCCGAGATCTCCCGAGCTCTCCAGGCCCAGCCTGCCCACTAGGTGCATGCACAGATGGCTAGGCTCCAGCACGACCCCGGTACCCAGGTGTGACAGGTGTCCCCCACCGAGCACACGTGTCCCAAACATTGACATGTCTCTCTCGCCTCTGCCTTCCAGGTTCTGCAGTTCTTGGCAAAACGCTCCCAGGATCAGAGCATTTTGCCAAGAACTGCAGTCAGGTCTGCTGAGGCTCTGAATGATTTTGCTCTGCTGCGTGGGGACAACCGGAGTCAAGAACTGGCAAAGGAGACCAAGGGAGGTGAGACCGAAGCCAATGCCGGAGCCGGAGTTGAAACCGGAGGTGGGACAGGTGAGAACAAGGGCAGGTGGGGGGTGTGGACACGAGTCAGGGGCCCTACCTGCCAGTGTCCAAGCCTGAGGCTGGCCATGGCCAGTGTGGCTGTGGCTAAAGGCAGCTCCCCTCCCATTCTGGGCCTGCATTAGCACTGGGACTGGACTCCCAGCCATTTTTCTTCTATCAATCCCACTGGCAGGTTCTGCCCTGTTCTGTGGCTGACACAGACCCCAGAAGTTCTCACATCAGGCGAGCAGTGAGGAGAGAGCCCCCTCCCACGCCTGGCTGTGCATCCCCACCCCCAGGTTTCACTGGCTACGTGCCCGTGCCCATGCCCACTTCCTCTTTGGTTCCAGCTTCCCTGCGCCTGCCAAGCAGCCACTGTGGAAACCTGGGCAGAAGCACTCAAAGGGCAGCGCCCAGCAAGGTCCCAGGCCTTTGCCCCCACTTCCCGGGACCCGAGAACCTGGGTTTTCCACCTTACCACGGGGGTTATGTGCCAGGTGAGAGGGGCTGACGGAGGCTTGGGCACTGGAATGTTTGGGAGTGTGGGGTTATGGGAGTGGCTTGGGGGACTGCAACAGCTACCAGGGGACCTCAGACCACATCTCTGTAGTGATTCACTTTATCATTATATGGAAAAGGAACCAGAAGTAGCTCATAGCGGTGAGTTAAGACGATTTCGGACAGTAGTGTGGAGGCAGACAGCTGAGAACTCAATGGTTTTTTCTTGCCACTAGCTATATGGGATGGACTCCCTGGCCACACAGGGGTAAGTTCCAGTTTGGCCACACATGTGGGCACCTCAGCCATGACGCTTTGGGCCTGAGCACGTCCCAGAAGCAGCTCCTGGCTTAGGTCCCTGGTCTCAAGCTCCTTTTCATCCAATCCCAGCCACCTCTTGGAAGTAAGAGGTGGACAAAAGGGCAGTTGGGGGGGCGGAGAAGAAAATGGTTTGGAGGCTGAGCACCTTTTTTATTAATAGGTGTAATAAATAAATAAATAAATACATAAACAGAAGCCTGGGCTCCTTTTCCCTCTTCTGCTGACCAAGCACTGGTCACAGCCTATTTACAGTTTGGGGGGCTTGGACATGTGGCCCCAATACTGTTTCTCATCCTCGTTGCTTTCTTTTCCATCCTCATTTCTATCTGGCGTCGAGAACCCTACCAATGGCTTTCTTGGTTACCTCCCTCTGTAGGGATTTGCTTGTCTACACCCTCGGAAGGGTTGGCCCAGAGGGGACAAGGAAATCCTGGCAGCCCAGCGCTACATCCCTTCCCTCCTCTCCTGGCTGGAGGTCTGAACATAGTCACTGGGACTGTTAAAGGGGCATAATTAATACTGAGCACAGGGAGCAGGTGCCAGCACAGGGGTATGTGGTCCCCAGCTCTCAGTCAGCTGTACACGCCAAGCCAGAGGGCCTGGGCCAGTTCTCAGGCTCTGAGTCCGGGAGTTATGAGGGTCCTTGAGGCCACTAGCATGCACAGGGCCTCAGTTTTGGCTGCTTCCTGCGGCTGGACTTGGAGTTGGGGTCAGCGTCACATAGGCCAGAGGCACCAGGCCAGTGTCAGGGCCACGGCTGCAGCGCAGCCAGTCTCCTCCGGCTGGTCCCAGCACCCGCAGGACGTCTCCCTTGCGGAAGCTCAGCTGTCCAGGGCCTGTGGCTACATGATGGCACAGTGCCTGCACCTCACTGGAGAAACAAGTGGAGGTCAGAGAAAGCACACGGCGAGAGAAACCCGGTTCCCCTCCCTTCCAGGGCTTACCACGGAGGCTGGGAAGGCAGGGCTGCAGAGAGTGGGTCCTGCGGGTCCTCCTTGGGCTCTGGCTCCCGCCGGGCACTCATCGTCTGGGCCACTAACTGGAACATGGACTTGTCCAAACTCAGCCAGTCTGAGGGCAGCCTAGGACCGAGAAGCCGGGCTCAGGGTCCGCCGTGTTCCAGCTCAGGTCAGGCTCGCCCACCTCTGGGGGGGGGGTTCTCACCTGTTTGGGGGTCGGGCTTCCCGCTGAGCCTTCCGGACCCCGAAGAGGTGTCCCCACTTGATGCCCCCAGGAGAAGGCGCAGAGGTCCCATCCTCACTCTCTGCTGGCGGGGCAGCAGGCCCCTCCCGCTCCCGACTGCGCCTCAGCTCAGCCAGCACGGAGTCAGGCGGGCTCCCCATCCAGAAGGGCCAGCCCCTCTCCCGGCCCAGGGCCTCCTCAGGGGCTGGGCAGGACTCAGCCCCCTCCACTACTCCTTCTCGGGGAGGTGGAGCCTGGGCAGCCCCCGCCCCACCCGTCCCCTTCTTTTTCTCAAGGCCATTGTCACTGCCATTGCCGATGCCACCTCCACCACTGCTACTGCTGTTGCTGCTGCTCCGAGGGAACCTGGAGCCCTCTGTGGAGCCATCGATGTAGACCTGAGAGCTCTGCATGAGCTGATACCACCAGCCGGCCTGTCCAGTTCGAGCCCACCTGCCATGCCCTGGACCCCCCGCTGGCTCTGCCACCTCTTCTGACTCTTCCTCTTCCTCTTCTCTACCTTCTGGGGCACCCACACCCTTCACCCGCTCCCCGTGAGTTTTTCCGTCCATGTCTCCAGGGCCATCCTGGCCTCGGGCTCGGGCCAGCTGCAGTGTCGAGTGCGCAGACAGCAGCAGGTCCTGGGACACCCGCAGGAGCTCCTTGTGCTGCCGCTGCTGCTGCCCGCTTTGCAGCAGCCGGTGCTGGAACAGCAAGTCGAGGCTGAAGGGCAGCAGGGCCAGGGGCTGTAGCAGCAGCAGCAGCTCCTCAAAGAGGCTGGGGCACACCGTGTGAGCTGCACTCAGGAAGCCCCAGGGCTGGTAGTGGGTCTGGATGATGTCTGGGGGAAAGAGAGAGACACAGAGGAGCAGGCCTAGCCTGTGTGGGGCACTGAGAGGCAGTGGGTAATCCCCTTGTGCTGCTGCCCAGGTTGTGTACTGTGCAATGCAGGTGTGCTCCTGCAGTCGTGCAGGGCACAATCTCTACCACCCTCAGTGATAGCTCCGCATGCAGAGAGAGGAACTGGGTTCTTGGCTCCCCAGATTCCAGACTGCCTGACTCTCCTGCTGTCTCCAAAGTTCTAATTCTTGTAGAAACTGGGAAAGACTTGGGAAGAAGTCCAAAGCTCTGAAAGCTTATGGGATCCCATTACCATCCTCAGTGATTCCTTTCTTTTGAACCTCTGAGGTCTAAACTGAGTTTGTGAGAAACAGCAGGTTCCAGGCATTACCTTCGTGGTTAAACAGGTGATTAAACCAGAACTCCAAGGACCGGATGCTGCAGGGAGACAGGTAAGAAGAGTTGAGTCTTGTCTGGAGAAGGCCAGATAATAAGGTACGCAGAAAACAAGAAACCGGGGTCAAGTACAGGGAAGAAGCACAGGCGAGCCTCTCCTTCCCATGGCAGGGATGCGACCTGGGCAGCCTGCAGAATGTAATTCTCTAATGTCAGCGTCAGTGTGGGGAGGGGGTGAACACGTGATCGCCAGGCCGCTTCCCCTGGAATGGAGTCAGCTTGCACAGGGCCCAAGAAGTCAGGAAGCTACTGAGTGAAAGGACTAAGGGGGCTCAGGGTCACCTGGGCCCATACCTGAGAAAGACTATTACAGCGTGGGTTCTGATGTGAGCTTCGGTTTCTAAGCATGATTTGGAAGTAGAGCTCAAGTTGAGAGGATCAAGGTTTGCAAGATCCAGAGAAACTGAGAAATCCAATTAATTTCCAAATAGGACAGGTTACGGAAGACCACGCTGGTGCGGACCGTGTTGGATCAGCATCAGAGGGATGCTGTATGGAGGGAGATGGCTCCTAACCAGCTCGGTGGGGAGAAAGTGAGCCTGAGCCCTGGCGGGAACCCATGGCTCCGCCACCACTGTCTCCGCAGGCTCGCTGCTTCCTTGGAGCAGGCAGAGCCTGGCTGGGCCTGGTAGGGGCTGTGAGGAGCGCGTGCTGCTCCGACACTCACTTGAGCAGGCCGAGGATGAAGGCATTGAAGCGCATGGTGTGGCTGGTGAGCTCTGGGAACTGGCTGACTTTGTTGTACAGGCCATGCAGGACCTTGGTGGATGGGCCTGGGAAGAAGACCAGATTGCAGGGGTCCAACTTCTGGAACCCTTCCTCCGTCTGCGGTCCCCATCTTGCCACCCAGCTCTTACCCAGCTGCGTGGAAGCTTCAACCACACTCCACGGCATGTTCTTGCGTTGCCCAATGATGACGTCCAGTACAAAGGCCTTGAGCCCATCCTCTAGCACGGCCTGGACTGCAGGGCACAAGTACTTGAGAACAAGATGGCCGATGTTGGGGCTCACAGAACTGTTTCCCAGCTTTGCCTGCAGGTGCAGAGGAAGGTCAGAAAATCCTGGGCAGCCTCACTCTGATTCTCTCCCAGACAGTCCTCTATTTCCCCTCTCGACACCTGACTTGTGACTCTGCTTGCAGAGAGCGAGGGACGGTGGCAGCACCATCAGTGAGCTCTCCTGGGAAAAGCGCAGCTCTGCACGTTTTCTTGCCTACCTTTACCCCAGGATCCCGGCTTGTGCCAAAATGGGCCACAATGAGGTCCACAGCAGTATTGACAGCTTTTACCAGTCCTGCAAAGAAGAGTTTGGTGGAGCAGCTCTCCGAGCAGGTCCCTAGGCCACTCGGGGAAAGCCTTGGTGGGGGCGGGGAAGTGCGTCCACACTTAGGTGATCTCCACCCATGTCCCCGGCTCTCACAGACACCCAGGTCTGGCCTTTTGTTTGTGCCACTTCTCAGTCACCCTGCTTCACCTCACTTCCTAGCTCTGTTATTCCAATCAAGGTAAATTCACCCATCAGTCTTCTCTGCTTTAGAAACCAGGCCACTGATCACCGCTGAGGAAAAACCAGGTCCTTCACAGTGGTGCCCGATGAGGGCGTTCTTTGGTACGCACTCAGGCTGGCATGCCGAATCTTCACCCTTCTGCGCAAGCTCTTGGTTCCACTTCACACAGAGAACAGACGATGAACTCCTTCAGTTTCCCTCTCTCCAAAACCCATAAGAATATTCTGTCTCCCTGACGCCTTCCTTATGTCTGTCTCATTTTGGAGGAAGGCAGGTGTTTAACTGCTGGCCCAATGTTTTTCCCTCATCTTTTTTTTTTTTTTGGTATGTTATATTAATTTATTGATCTTGTCACACATTATCTAGTTTTGGGCTGGTATATTTAGTAAAGTAGCATATCAGGTTTTCCCCGGTTCCTTTAAAATGTCAGTATGTAGACATGTACAGAAACAAAGGTACACAGCCTCCTTATGGAGTTTAAGGTAGTTCAGCTCCACCTCCTGCAGTGCAAGTTCTCAGAGACAGAGGCAGGCAACCTTCAGCAAATGCCGAGCAGCTGGGAGGGCGCAACAGCATGCAGTTAGGGCTTGCCTTTAATAACGATCTGGTCCTCCCATGATGCCACAGAAACTTGGATAAACTCACAGGTTTTGGAGGTAGGAAGACTGGCTGTTTTCGTCTATGCTTGAACTTTTAATTGAGAAACTTTTAATGAACGAGGATGTTAAGACCTCTTGTCTATGGAGGTTCGGGCTTAGAGAAGGCTGACTTCAAGGCAGGATGGCATGGCAGAGGGAGTCGCCTGTTGTGGCAGCCTCTTATTCTGACTCCCACTGTCTCTGCAAGAAACTCCAGCTCCATCTGTTTCCCCTTCCATAGGTCCTGCCCTTTAGCCCACAACTGTGTTCAATTATTTTCCCGTCATCTCCCTGAAGTGCTCTTAGTTCAGTGGTTGCCTGATTCCAAACAGAGTGGATCTTATCAATACTCGCCTTATCAGAGGCCACCAGCATGCCTACCCAAGCTGCTAGGCCCTTGGTACCGTCCGTCACACCGCTCGAGTGCGCAGGCCCTTCCTACACTGTGGTTCTCCCCCAGAGCTTGGCCTGCTGAGCGAAGGGGCAGCAGCCCGACTCCCAAGCATCTCTTGCTCACTCACACAGTACACGGCACTTCCCCCTCTTGCACCCGTGCTCTCCAACTCCTCCCCGGCACTTGGAGTTTTAGGATGGAGATATCCTAGAGGGAGATATTCTAGATGGTAGGGAAACATGTATGAACAGACATTGGCAGCAGAATCCCTGGCCTGGGCTGTACCTTTCTTTTGAAGCAGGTCAATGGAAATAGCGTCTGAGCTGCCATCTGGGGACAGACAAAACTCAGCAGGAGGCTTCTCAGTCAGGGAAAAGGGGTCCTGGAAGTCTGGGCAGGTCAGCGGTAATGGCTTCACTGCTTGACCTAGAAAGAAGAGAAAAATCGGTCCTAAGCAACTGTCTTTCCAGGAGTTCCAACTCGGCTAGCTGCCTTGTGCCTTCTGAACAGTTCTGTGGACCAACCCCATCTCCACCCCTCCCAGTAGCAGCAGAGCCAGAGCGCGCCCGTGTGCCTGAGAACCCTGTCCACCTACCGTTTAGCCTGCAACTCGGGTGGCTGGCAGCACTGAAGGAGCCAGGGAACTCAAAGATGGGGTTCCTGCGAGCCAGCCGTGCTTCCTGTGCCCTTCGGTCTAGGCTCCCTGACAAACCGGGAGGCCCTAGCGGGTTCCTCCTTCTGTATTCCCGCCACTTGAGGGCTTGGGGAGATAAGTGGTTGGCTGCAAAGAGCAGGTGAACAGCAGAGACAGACAGGGAAGAGTTAGGAGACAGTATTTTGTAACCACCCAATGGGCCCAGGTACAACACTAGGGTTGAAAGCTTTCAAAGGAGAAGCAGCACTGGTTGAGCTGGGGGATGAAACTCATACCGTTATTGGGCCTGGAGGCCATGGTACCCTCACCACCTCCTCGGGTCAGGCTCTCTGCCCGGCTGAAACCAGATCTCCAGGAGCCCAGAGGTGGCAAACTTCCTGTTCCATGGAGTCGGTACTCAGCCAAGGTCAGTATCTTCTGATCCTCCTTGTGTGGTTGCTGGGAGGTGGCAGGCCGGACAGGAGGAGGACAAGAGTGGCTCCATGGGGGTAGGCTTTCAGGGGCTATGGCCTGCTCTGGAGGAGGGGAGCACGAAGTAGAGGCAGAAGAGTCAGTGCTGGGCCCGAAAGGGCCAGCACTCCGGATGGGGGAGTAGCTGCCCAGAGGTGACGGCCGTGAGGTCTCTGGCTCAGGCCCAGCTTTCTTGGCACCTCTGCTAGTGGCAGGGGGCGAGGATGCCTGCGGCTCCCCTGAGGGCTCGGGGGCTGGACCCTGAGCAGCGGGGGCAGCCGATGGGGCAGGCTGTGCACGGCCTGAGAGGCTGTAGAGCTGGGAAAGGCTGTGGAGAGCCCGGGCCTTGGCCAGCTGCTTGGGGAAGTGGTGCTGGAACACGAAGGGCTGGATAGGCAGCGTGGTTGGCCTCTGCTCCTTGCTGTAGCGAAGGACCGGTCGGCTTTCTGCACCACCCCCTGTAGCAACAGGGACGGAAAAGGGTCTGGTAGACACACAGAGACTCATATGAGGGGACACAGAGAACGGAGACAGGCGAGGTCTCCTGGGAAAGACAGACAAAGCCTGGGTTTAGGAGCTGAGCTGAGCAGGGGTAATTCAAGCTTATGGAAGAGGACTCTGCTCCCCCTTCTTCTGTTTGCTATTTTATGGATTTAATACTGGACTTACACCTCTTTGGTGTATACTCACTTTTCATTTTGTTGACATCAAAGGACAGTGTATTTTTTTTTTTTCTTTTTTGAGACAGGGTCTCCCTATGTAGTTCAGGCTGGTTTAGAACTCACTTGTGTACCCCAGGCTGGCTTTAAACTCATGGTGATCCTCCTGTCTCAGCCTCCTGAGCACTGGGATTATAGGTGAGCACCACTATGCCTGGCTAGGAGAGTATATTTTAAGGCTCAATTCTTTTCTTTTTTTTGTACCAGGAATCGAACTCACAACCTTGTGCTTGCCAGATGGGCGCTTATGCAGCTGAGCTAAACCCCTGGCCCTAAGGCTCAGTTCTTGTACTTCACATTTATGCTTCCTTCCTGTATAGCACATCTTAAACTCAGCTTTCATACCTGACTCTCAAAACCATGACACTGGCCTTGACCTTCTTCTGGAGCTTTAGATCATCGTGCTGCGGGGCTCTGCTGTAACTTAAAATTTGCTGTTTTAAAAAACAGCTCCTCAGTCACTTTAGTTCATTTTTCTGATAATGTCTTTTTTTTTTGAGACAGGGTCTCACTCTGTATCCAGGCTGGTCTTGAACTCTCTATGTAGTCCAGGTTGGCCTCAAACTTGCAACGACCCTCCTGTCTCAGTCTCCTGAGTATTGGAATTATAGGCATGTGCCACCACCCTACGTTGATAATTTCCATTTCAATCAATGGTAAAGCTACTGTTTTCTTTGTTTCTAAGGCCTAACGTCCTAAGAGTCTGAGTCACAGATTTTCAGTGATAGGATGTTACTGACTTCAAGCTTTTGCCCATTCATCACCCCATCTTCACTCACACTAACATATTTCATTCTTGAGCAAATTGAACCATAATAGAACACTGCCTTACTTGCAGCCAAGGACCAGCCTTCCTGTGAACCCCCCCACCCCCGCTTGTCTGTGATGGAAACCCCAGAGGCCACATCTGCTCTTCCACAGAGGCTGGTCTCTCGTTTCTTTCAGCAAGTCTTCAGATCAGTACCCTCCAAAAGACAGAACTCAGCGCTAACAGAACTCCGTGACTGTAGGGACTGTGCTCTCCATAAACTCTCCATAAAAACATTGCACGCTGTGGACATGATTCAACACGAGGTGGTGCCCTAAGCATTCCCAAGGCCGAAGCCCTGGGCGTGGCTCACTGGCTGGGTGGCCCAGTGTTCTTACAGGCCAGGAAAACCTAGAGACATTAAGTCATTTGCCCAAATTCACACAACCAGGATGTGGCGGAACCAGAATTCCGACTGAGCCACAGGCTGACGTTGGAGCCAGTGTTCTTTATACCACTTTATATGACACAGTAAGGGGTGTCAGGCCTGGTTTTCCCACCCCTCATCTTTCCTACTTTCTTTCGTCAAGGGGTGGGAACCACAGCCTCATCAGGGAGGCATTTCAGGACTGCACTGACTTTGCCTTGTTATTCTCCCTCGTTCACTAGGTTTCAGCCACGCTTCCTTCTAACCTTAATTATGCAGAGCTCATCAACATCTTGGGGCCTTTTGCACTATTATTCCTTCTGCCTGAAACCACACCGCTCAGACACCCACTCTCACATCACTCTTTCAAGCCAGACCTTCTCTGACAACCCAGCAACTCCAGCAAGTCTCTCTCTATGCAGACTTGGTTCCCTTTTCTTTTTGGCATTTTTCATTATTAGGTATTATCTTTTCATGTGTATACTGCCTATTACTTTTCATAAGCACTCCAGAAAAGTAGGGATTTTATAGTGTTCACTGCTGTAAATCCCCAGTACCTAAAATAGGGCCTGGTAACAGAGCAGGTATTAAACATTTAAATGAATGATTCTCTCTTAATTCAGGGATTTCACTACATCCAGAATCATCTTACATAAATCAGCTAGGTTCTTGAGATACCAGTTTACTACATTTTATCTTCCATGGTTTCTACTGCCCACAGGATAAAGTCTAAAGTACCCAGGCAGGTAGGTGCCCACAGCTGCCAAGGATGAGGCTGCTCTCTCCCCTTTACACTTCCACACCTCACGCCCACTGACGATTCTTCCCACTGTGTCTCCACTTGTAAGTACACTGCATTTCCCAGTGGGAATGTTGTCATCATCTTCTTCCTTTTTTGGGGGTGGGGTAGGGTAGGATGTCTTCTTTCATTTCATCACATTTCAAGGCTGAGATGATGCTGGCTATCAGATTAGGTCCTTTCACCACGGTTCTACAAAGCCTCTATATGAAACATGTCTGAATTAACTATTGAGTACTACTCTTAAAAATCCTCCCCCCAAGCTCCTGGGACATGACGTGGGGCAGAAGAGTAAGATCAGCTAAGAAGGGGTTCACTGTGGGGAGTGGGTCTTGGTTCCACCCTTAGGGAAGACAGAGAACAAGTTTTCTCCCCATTCTATGTGACAGCCTTTAAGAAAGCTGGAGACGGAGGTCATGTTCACTGATTGTGCTCTTCTCTGGGTAAAACTGCCTTAGTTCTTTGTTCTTTCTTAAAATCTAATGGCCAGAACTCTGTGGAACACCTGTGAGCATTCCTTGCTCCAGGAGTGGGGACTATTGCTAACTCCTCCCCGTTGGAGTCTCAATAAATCTAGCATTTTAACTTTCCAAACTGCTGACTCATCCTTCAGTTTGCAATCAATTAAATATCCCAAGTCAACTCAAGTACAGTTTATATATCAAACTTTACACTCGTCTCTGCTTTTATTCTTTTAAAATATGGCAAAATCTAGCTGGGTGTGGTGGTGCACACCTGTAATCTCAGTATTTTGTGAAGTTGAGGCAAGAGGCTTGCAAGTTTGAGCCCAGCCTGGGCAATGTGGCAACTTGGTGAAACCCTGTCTCGAAATACAAAAACATTAAAAAGGGCCAGGGATATAGATCAGCAAGATCTCAAAGTGTCTTTTCAGCTCCTTTTTAATAAGTTGGAAGTAGGGAAAAGTTCAAATACTCACCCAAATTACCTACTCTGTTGTCTTAAAAATATTTTAATGTAATGCTAATTTGTTTCACTACTAGTTTCAGTTGAAAAGAAGATTGAGCTATTATGTTTGTTTCTTCTTTGTAAGTTTTTTGTCTGTCTTGTACTCTGAATAACTACCTTTAAGATTATGATTTACAGCAAATTAAGTATTGCTATCCTCATTATTTTGTTATGAAATTTTCTTTTTTTCATAAAAAGAACCAATAATCAGCAAGATCAAGAGAACTCTGCTGTAGGTCATTGGAGTCTTTATAAAACAAAGCAGCGTTCTGGTTAAAAAAAAAACAACAAAAAACGAAACACTTTTAATGCCTTTGCTTTCCTATCTGGCCGGGACTTTTTTGCCCTCGGGATCCCCCAATGCACCCCATGGACACATCAGCCAGCCCCCGCAGTCCAGTTAGGGAGCGGCTACGGAGTGTGACGGTCGGATGGACCGTGCCCTAAGGGCACAGATAACTCCATGCACGGGTTTTTAGCTTTCCTTAGAAGACTGAGGCACATCCGTGGGGGACCTGCTGCCTCTGCTTTCCCTTCTCCTTCCCAAGCCCTCTAAGACGTGGCTTTGCACCCCTAACCTCCTTGAAGGCTGCTTTCAGGATCTGTCACCCTTATCTTGGGCAGTTTCTCTTTAGACTTTATTTGGTTGAACCTAATTCTTTCTTTGAAACTTCTCTTTTGGTTCCTCTATCACTGTCTTCTAGCATTTCTTCTATTTTTCTGGCTAATTCACCTCAGTCTGCTTTTTACAAATTGTACTAGCTCCAGAGCTCTATCTTTGTTGGCTTCATCACTCCACACATTCTTCTTAGTTGCTCTCACCCACTCACAGAGCGTTAATTACCATTTTTATTGCAATGACTTGTTAATCACATGGATTTCAGAGACACCTCTTACTGCCCATGTTTCACTGAACTACCAGGGATCTTTCTAAAACGCAAATCAGAACATGTTACTAAGCAAATAAAAAAACCAAACCAAATGACAACACAGCTACTCCCTTGATCAACATCCATCCACAGTTCCATTCCCGTCCCTCAATGGCGCTACCAAGTTACTGGACTTGGAACTCCTGGGAAGCCTCGGGCTACACCATGCCTTTGCACAGATCATTATACGAGTATGGGAAATTTTTACATGTCTCTACCAAGCCTAATTCAAACCATCTTCTAACTGGGCTCAAATGTAAACTAACAGTTCAGTCTCCCCTGACGTTTCAGTCTAATTTAGATATCCCTGTCACTGGCCAGTCCCATACACTGCCATCTTTGCTTTTTTTTTTTTTTTTGGTACTGGGGATCGAACTCACAACCTCATGCTTGCCAGGCAGGCACATATGCTGCTGAGCTAAACCCCGGGCCCCTGTCTTTGCACTTTAATGATGTATTTCCTTTTGTTTCTGTCCCCAGCTGTAATTTCTTAAGGGCAGTACTTGTCTCAGTCTCTCTCATTATCCCTTTGTTATTACTAGAACCATCTTAACATGGAGCCTGGCATAAAACTGCCTAAAATATAACAAAGTTGAGAGGGAGAGGGAAAAGGCTGGCCCAGGGAGGCCAAGCCATGATTTTTTTGTTGGTTTGTTTATAGAGAAGCAGTTTCACGATGTTGCCTGGGCTGGCCTCAAACAATCTTTCTGCCTCTGTCTCCTACACCACTGCACCTAGCTTAGGTCTCAGCCTCAAGAACAGCTACAGTCACTGATCAGAGAATGGACTTCACTGACATCCCTTAAGCACTGCAAATTTTCAGTATCTTGCCACACTTTCAGCAAATCTATTTTATAGTCTATTTATGGTACCATCATCTTTCCAGTTATCCAAGTTCAGAATCACAATCTTCTGATTACTTGTTTCCCAATATATCAGAATCTCTAAGTTCTACTGATTTAATCTCTTCAGTGTATATTACTTGTATTTTTTTCATGCTGGATTTTAGTCTTTTTTTAAAAAAATTAATTTTATTGTGGTGCACAGTACTTTTTTAGCCACCTTTTAAAATTCTCTCCTCTTTCCCCTGCTCCCACCCCAAAGCAGCAGACATGCCCTGGACTAAATAGGTAACAAACCGAGGTCGAGAGACTTCTAATGGGACGCATGGAGTGGCTGCCAGGGACCTGTTATGACAGGACATGCATATACGCCGGTACCCCAGCTGCTGAGATCCTTACCGTCAGCTCTAGCTCTTGCATCCCTCTGGGTATGGCTGTTGGCGGGGCTCCCTGGGAGAGCAGGCCCTGGATCCATCAGCTGTGCCAGGGGGCCTTGTCCAGCAGCTCTGAGGCCAGCTGATGACGCTTCACTGGACTGAGGGCCCTGACAGACCTGGGTGGACCAGGGCTCTGGGCCAAGTAGGTTCAGGCCTGGCCCCAAGGGCATGGCTGGAAGGCTATGGCTACAGCGAGTGCCCTCATCCAGGGCACCCACCCTATCTGGCTGGGCTTCCTGGATGGGTGAGAACTCCTGGGAGGAGTCCCCAACGCTCACTCGGAGTGGGGGGGAGCCGGAACCTGTGGCTCTTTTCCGACCCTTGGCCAGCTCAGCAAAGGAGGTGACCCTCTTGGGTGGGGAGCCAGACCCAGCCAGGGCCAAAGGGCCTTCACTCAGGCGCACTGGGCAACTCAACATGCGTTCCAGCGAGCCCAGGCGGACGGGAGGGCTGCGCTCCAGGCTGCGGTCATAGCTGCGAGAGCGCTGGCGGCCAGTGCTGAGGTTGGGCGGGGAAGTATTGGTGTAGACTTGGCCCTCAAGCACAGTGGGGCTCATGACAGCTGCTGTTTCTGCGGAGGACCCCGCTGCTTCTTGTTCGTCTGGCTGGACTTCTGGCTTCTGGAAGAGGTAATACTCAGAGGGCTGGCTCGGGCCAGGGTCTGGGTTGGAGCCCGGTGGGGGACTTATCTTGGTGTGCTCCTCAGAGCAACTAGTGACGGAAGAGCCGGCTGGGCTTGGGGACGACTGAGAGGACAGGTCACAGGTAACGAGCTTGTAGTAATTCTGCGTAGCCACAACGAGGCGGGCCTGGCTCTGGAAGCACGCTGTGAGGTCAGCCACGGCGGGGCACGGCTCACAGTGCGGGCGGTAGGCGTTGCAGTTGGCATCAAGCTCAGGAGAGGAGGCGTGAGGACAACCACAGCCCCCTTCTCTTCCTCCATTTTCAGGGTGGTGGGACTCGCAAGACATCTTAGACTCTGCCGGGGAGGGCTGCAGGTCCAGGTAGAAGGCGCCGGGGTCTGAGTGGCTGCAGAAGGAAGAGTCACTGCAGGACCTCGGCGCGGAGTTGAGATTGGCACGGGGATTCCCGTGCATCTTGTTGTAAAGCGTGCTGAAGGTGACCAGCACACCATCTGAACTGTTACAGGAGGAGTCACTGACATAGCCCATGGACTGGTCAGCAGCCTCAGACTGACTGGATGTGCTACTGCAACGGCAGTGTTGAGCCCCCAAGCCAGGGCGTTCGGGGTTCCTTGGGGATTCATCGGAACTGAGCTTCCACTCCTGGTCAAAGGAGAAGCCAGAGGTATCACTGGCCCCCCCCCCACTGCCACTCCCGCCAGGTCCCCCACACTCATCCAGCTCCATAGTCTCTGCTTCCAGCTCGGGCCGGTAGCAGTGGCTAGTGCCATGCTGCTTGGTATCCAGGGCTGTCACTGGATCCTGTTCCTGCCCCTCCACCACTCCAGCTCGACTGCGTGTGGCCACCCATGGCCTGCCCACTCTAGGGCCGGATGGTGGCAGCTGGAAAGAAGACAGATGGAAGGTGGGCTGGCCAGTGCTGTGCAGGTGGAAGGACTGCTGAGTGGCACTGTCACTGATGCTGTCATCAAACAGGTCACCAAGTCCTGGCTCACCCACACTCTCTTGTAGCAAGAATGGATTGTGTCGCTTGGGGGCCCCAGAGCCTCTTCCATCTCGGCCTCTACTCTTGGTGCTGTCTGCGGGTCGTGTAGATGCCCCTGGGGCAGAGTGCAGACTGCTGCAGAGCAGGGAGTCAGCTTGTCCCAGGTCTTGGTCAGGCTGGTTGACACCCAGCTCGGCTGGGCAGAAGGGATTGGGCCTTGTGCTTGCACTGCCTCCACTTGCCCCTCCACAGCACTGTCTGTCTGGGACCTGACAGTGCACCAGGGGGATGTGGTGGACGATGAGGGTCTCTCCAGTCAGCTTGGGAGGACTATCCATTCTGGAAAGTTCGAACAAGGGCATCAACAGCACCAGATACTGCCCCCAGAGCCCAGTGGGGCAGAACACATGTCATCAGGAGAGCTTGGCACCTGGAGAGAAAGGGAAAGAAAGGGATCCTAATGTCACCTCCCTGCAAGTCATGGAAATGCCCTTCCCCATAGCACTTTGAAATGGAGAAAGAGTCCAAAAGGAGAAACGGCTCCTGGCAAGACAGAACTCTGATAGCACAGCCTGACAGGGCAGGCAGGAGGTCACCGTACTTTCTGCATCACACAGGTCAGGTTCTGAGGTTCCTCTTCATTTTATGCAACTGTGAGGAAAGGCCAGGCCTCTTTTAATGCCGCATTTAACTGGGATTTCAGGGTCAGCCCTTTCCTGTTCTCTTTCAAGTATTTTGTCCTTAGCAGTAAATGATGACTAATTCCAATTACAAAAATGTATGACCAGTGACATAACTAAGAAAAAAAAACATGTGTGATGTCTGAAAGGGTACAAGGCACTGACAGGTCCGAAAGGAGACTTATACACAGCTGCAGCACGGGGCTTACAGGTGGGAAAAGTCACGGCTAACATATCACATATCCGCAGAAGCAAGCGGTAACTGCAAGAAATACATCTTTAAATATACTACTTCAGCTGATCAAGTGAGTCTTTTCTCCTATGAACTCCAGAATACTTGTTTTTCTCTGACAACTATGGGCTATATATTCCTACCATCCTTACTACCGTATTGCACTGCTTTCGAATGCAGGTTGAGCTGGGCACCAGGATGCCAGCAAGTACGGCTAGTGTTGGCCTCTCCCCTTGTACATGGGAGTGGGAGTTATTTTCGTCTCTCGTATTATTCAGTTACAAGCCCTGGCAAATCTGAGAGACCTGGTACATTCTTAGTATTTGTGTGGCTCACGGTACGGACCTAAAGTACACAAACTCTGCTCAGTTTTTAGCAAAACGTTCACTACCAGGATCCCTAGAAAGTCTTTCCTTCCCGAATTTTACCTCTAATAGGCCACAGTTTCCTCTTGTTCAAGGCTGTCCGGCTTCAAAGCCGGAGTTTATTCTGTGCTCCTTTGGTCTCCTTGGCACTGTGGCAGGGGAGCCTCCTTGGGTTCTGGTCTCCTTGGTCCCAAGTTCAGGTCCCAACAGTCTGCACTCACTTGGCCTCCTCATGTCTAATTTCTCCTAATTCACTCATTTCTCCTTTCCCTTTTAAATTGCGACCATTCTCCTTTCACTCACCGTGACTTTAAAATCCCCATTACTCTTGTTTTTTTTGAGACGGTGTCTCACTATGTAGCTCAGGCCAGCGCTGACCTCACTGTGTAGCCCAGGCTGGCCTTGAACTCAGAGTGATTCTCCTGCCTCTGCCTCCTGAGTGCTGGGATTACAGGTGTGCACCACCGTGTCCAGCTCCCCATTACCTTTCTCTTATTCATCATTTAACTAAACCCTCGATACTACCAATTTTTTACAATTTAACTTGTTTAGATCACAAAGCCACCTCTCTCCATGTGGAGTATAGAAAGAAGCAAATTACATATACTCAAGGACATAGATAGTAATGGTAAGTTAAATTAAAAAATGCAAATGGGTAACAAATATTGTGAGGGACAATTACATCAAAATGTAATCCTTTGTATTAAATCACATTAAAATTTACAATCTTGTTTTCCTCCTTCCTTTTCTGAGAGGCAATCTCCTTTGTTAGACTTCAAGTTCTTTTTTTTTGTTTGTTTGTTTTTTTGGTGCCGGGGATCGAACTCACGACTTTGCGTTTGCCAAGCAGGCACTTATACCGCTGAGCTAAACCCCCATCCCTGACTTCAAGCTCTTGTGTATTGGTCGGAAAAATGGGCAGAGATGTACAAAGAAAATAACAAGTGCAAAGTATCATGGAGAAATCTTCTTAGAAGCTTGGGACTGGAACTCGTAAGACATCATTTACAGAAAAGGAAAGACAAAATGTTTCTGCCCAGGGAACTACGCAAAAAAATAGTGGAGCATGCTGGTGAGCTGACAGGTGAACAGGCAGGCACAGCATCCCAAAGACCTACAACAGGAAAACCAAAAAGATGTCACCTGTGCCCTACAAAAAAGAACAGGAAAACAAAACCTCGGTGTTATCAGTGTGACACTTGTGTATGGAACATGCCGTTTTCATGGGTGAAGACTGCTGTCAATGTGAGAACCTCAGTTAAGAGAAGATTAACTAAACTGGCTCAGCAATGCTACACCCTAGGGTGTAAAAGGCCCACCCTAGGGTGGCTCATTACCCGGCTGGTATAAAGGGAAATGAGGGAGAACAGATCTGTGTCTGTTTCTCTGGAGGAGCTCCAGTCTTCACCTTCATCTCCTGGCTTCCACTGTAGACTCTTCAGCCTTCCAGTACAAACTCTTCCATTTCCAGCGCAGATCCTTCAGCGTCCAGCATGGACTCTTAGTCTTTCATTGCAGGCCCACTGGCCTCCTGATATGGACTTGCACGGACACTGCAGTGAGGAGCAGACCTTGGACTGAACACCTCAGTCCCAAGTGTGCACACACACTCTGCACTTTTCCTCTTCCCACTCTGAGTGAGCGCTGTCAGCTAACTTGTGATTTTTTACACATTTGTGTATCTTGTGTTGCATCTGTTTCTCTGGTAAACCCCTGACTGACATAACTGCCTCAGCTGTGACAGTCAAAGCAAAGATTTCTGTGGTCAACTTCTGTTTGTATTTGCATTGTAGTTCAAATAGGTTTTTATTTCTGATGTTTTCTTTTAGGTTTTACAAGCAAGTAAACAGCTGATGTGAAAATTTTGGTGTCTATTCTAAGCACTCATTATATATTTGATATTTTATTTTATTGATAATTTATTTTCCTGCTAAGTGTATGTTTTACACTATTTGTAGAAATCATTTGTAGAAATCTGTAGAAATCATTACACAGATTCAGTGCAGTCCCAAACTACCAACATCATACTTCACACAACTAGAAAAAACAATCCTAAAATTCATGTGGAACTGGAAGAGACCTAGAATAGCAAAAGCAATTTCTGGCAACAAGAGCAAAGCAGGAGACCTTATAATACCTGACTTTAAGCTATATTACAAAGCAATAGTGATAAAAGCAGCATGGTACTGGAACAAAAACATACATGGGTCAATGGAACAGAACAGAGGATACAGAAACTTCCTCAAACAATTCATCTATTTGAGCTTTGACAAAGGGGCCAAAAGCACGTGTCACAGGAAAGATAGTTTGTCCAAGTAGTTCTGAGAAAACTGGTTATTTGCAGAAGATTCAAACTGTACCCTTATCTCTCATCATATACCTAATTAAAATAAAAATGGATCAAACATCTAAACATTAAAACAGAAACATCAAAACTACTGGCATTATAGAACACGTTAAAATACTTGAAAACATAAATGTAGGAAAGGATTTTCTGTACAGAACCTAAATTGCATAAGAAATAACAGCAAGAATCAACAAATGGGATTATATCAGATTAAAAAGTTTCTGTACAGCAAAAGAATCAACAGAGTGAAGAAACAATTACAGAATGTGAAAAAAAATTGCCAACTACTCAGAGCACTAATATCTAGAATATATAGAGAACTAAAACCAAACCAAAACAACAACAAAAACCCCACCTCAAATTAAAGACCCAGTCAAGAAATGGGCAACAGGAAGAAATAAAAAAGGT
Source organism: Dolichotis patagonum (assembly GCA_004027295.1). Lineage (NCBI taxonomy): Eukaryota > Metazoa > Chordata > Mammalia > Rodentia > Caviidae > Dolichotis > Dolichotis patagonum. The sequence continues at coordinate 98,267 of PVJX010002611.1, read as the reverse complement.
CAACAAATATATGAAAAAATGCTCAACATCTCTGGCCATTAGATAAATACAAATTTAAACAACACTGGATTCCATTTTACTCTGGAAAGCATGGCAATCATTGAGAATATCAATCACAAGTCAAACAACAATCAAACAGTACCAAATACAGGTGTGGGTTACGGTGGAAAAGGGAACCCCGTTACCCCTGTTGGTGGTAATGTACACTAGTATAACCATTATGGCAATCAGAATGGAGACTTCTCAAAGAACAGAAATTAGACATTCCATATGTTCCAGCCATCCCCTGCTAGAAATCTTCCCCAAAGAACTTAAGCCATCATACTACAGCAGTACATGTGTACCAATGTTTATAGAGCTCATAATAGTTAAATCCTGAAGCAGCCTGTATACTCACCAATTGGACATATAAAATGTGGTATCTATACATAATGGAAGGCTACTTGGTTGTAATTCTTTCTCTTTTCTTGGTACTGGGGATTGAAATCAGGACCATAAGGTCCTGCCAAGCAGGTGTTTGTACCACTGAGCTATATTCCCAGCCTAGCTACTTGGCTATAAAGAAAGACAAATTTGAGATATTAGTAGGAAAATGGATATACCTGGAAAATATAATGTTGAGTGAAATAAATCAGACACACAAGCTTAAATATAATAGCTCTTATTTGAGTGAGGCAAAGTATAAGCAAAGAGAATAATAACGCGGGCATAGATGGGGACAAGGGAATGGATCTCTTACAGTAGGGGTGTGGTCCAAGGGAAGAAGGGTGGAGGTGATGAGGAGGGAAGGGGGAAATGAGCAGAATAAAGACACGCCACATACTGGAACATAACAACCTCAATGAGTGTAAGCATTATATGCTACAACATGAGCTAAGATCAATAATATCAACAAAAATGGAAACTGAGATTCCATCACACTTTAGAATGGCTGTCATCAAGCATACAAAAAAAGCCAAAACCAAAAACCAAAAACCAAAACCAAAACCAAAACCAAAAACATATGAATCCTATGAGAATGTGAAGGAAAAAAACTCTTCTACACTGTTAGTGGGACAATAAACCAGTATGAGTAGTATGGAATCAGCATGGAGATTCTTCAAAAAAATTAAAAATAGAAATACCATTTGTCTTAGCTATCCTATTCCTTGGTATATTCCAAAAAAGAATTAAAGACAACATCTTACAGTGATACATGCATACCCATGTTTATGGCAGTGCAATTCACAGTAGCTAACCTGTAGAATCCACCTGGATAGGCCGGGCATGGTGGCACATGCCTATAATGCCAGCACTTGGGAGTCTGAGGCAGGAGGATCGCTGAGAGTTTGAAGTGAGTTCAACAGCCTGAACCACATAGACCCTTTCTCGAAAAAACAAACAAAAACAGAAGAAACCACCTGGATGACCACTAATAGCCAAATGGGTAAAGAAAATGTGGTATCTATACACAATGAGATATTATTTAGTCATGAAGAAGAATAAAATTATATCATTCACAGGAAAATGGATGGAAAATTAAATACTAGATATTTTCTCTTATATGTATAACCTAAAAAAATGAAGCAATGACAGGAACCTAGAAGGTAGACTTCTGGAGATGAGGGACTGAGAGGGGGAAAGAAAAGAAGAGGGGGGTTGTTAGGATGAAAATAATCAAAATACATTATATGCATGTACCAACATACCAAAACAAATCTCATTATTTTGTGTTACTAATATGCACTAAAACAAACAGAAAGCTGAGCAAAGAATCTAACAGACATTTCTCCAAACCCACTGAGGACACAAAAAGATGCCCAACATTAGTAGTCATCAGAGAAATAAAAACCAGTCAGACACTACTTTCCTCCCACTGAGATGATTCAAATTAAAAAAAAATACAAAAAATAACAAGTGTTGATGATGATATGGAGCAACTGGAACCCTCAAACATTACTGAGGGCACTGTAAATGGAGCAGACCTTTGGAAATTATCTGATATCCCCTCAAAATGTTAAAACATGGAGTTACCGTAAAACCCACAAATTCTACTTTCAGGTATATTCACAAGAGAAATGCAAACTTTATGTTTACACAAAAGCTTGTATACAAATGTTCATAGCAGCAATATTCACGGTAGAAAAAAAAGAAACAACTCAAATATCTATCAATAGATGAATGGATAGACAAAATGTGACGTGTACATGTGACTATTGTTTGCCAATAGAGGAAGTACTACAACCTGAATGAACCATAGAGACCAGGCTAAATGAAAGAAGCCAGGTCACAAAAAGCTTCCTTGTATGATTTCATTGATATGAAATGCACAGAATGAGGCAAATCCATAGAAATAGAAAGGTTAGCAGTTGCCAAGGGCTAGGGAATGGGGAACTTCAAAGCTATGGAGATTCTTTTTAGGGAGCTAAGAAATGTGAAATCAGACAGTGGTGATGGTTACATAGTCAAAAATATTATGAAACTCATTTAATTTTATGGTATGTGAATTATGGTATGTGAATTATGTCTAGCAAGCTTGTTGTATAAAACTTTTGACACAACAAGAAACTAAAGACTGAAGTTTATAGGAAGAGGCATGGAGGAGAGAGCAAGGAGTTAACAGTAAGCAGTGTAGAGGGTTGGGCATTTATTTGCACACAAGGTGAGAAAGAGATGAGAGACACAAATGTGGCATTTTTGGAGAGAGATAAAGATGGTTTTTAAGAAGTTCTGCTATAAGGCACATGAGACAATTTCCCCTTCTCTCCTTCCCACCTCTTCTTTCACCAAGAAAACTTTAGGCTCAGATATATATAAGGATTAACAAAGTTGAAAATTTTGGTGACACTAAAATTCCAATAATAATAAAAAATACAGAACAGACTATCATTAAAATAATGTCCTATTAGCTGGATAGAACAGTGTGCACTTGCAGTCCCAGCTGCTCAGGAGGGTGAGGCAGGATTCTTTAAGCCCAGGAGTTTGAGGCCAGTCTGGGCAACACTGTGAGATCCTATCTCAAAACAATAAACAACAATAATAAAGTTCTGTTAATATGACTGTTGAGTTGGAAAGATACTCACAGAATAGTAATTGAAAATAGCACACTATAAATAACACGTGTAGTATTGTTATAGGCAGATGAGTGAGTTAGAAATCTAGGCTGTGACACAGGGCTGGGTCCTCGAAGGAGCCAGAGCAGAAGCCCAGATACCTTACAGCTGTGGGGAGACAGGCACCCCCGCCATGCTGTGGGCCAGGCCTAAAACAAAAGATCAAACAAATGCACCCATGTCCATGTCCTAAGGACTGGTATTCTGCACAGTCCTCTACTACCCTGAGGAAGTCAGGAGCCACCATTCCAACCCCTACACGAAGAGTCACTGCTCCGTTAGAATGCCCGTTGTGTGTGTGACTCGCTTCCCCATTTGTTCCTGATTTAATGTTTTACCTGAACAATTAATTTTATTGGTTAACCATAGTTCTGCCCCATCTTACGCCCAGCTGCCTTGCGCGTTGGTAGCCCCCCCCCAAACCCGTCTCACCCCATGATTTTACTCTATAAAAGTCCCCAGAAAGGACAGAGTCTTGGCAACCCGCTCGGGACTCCTTCTTCCCTCAGACAGAACCGTTCTTTCTCTCAAGTATTTTTGCCCTTAACCTCCGTTGTTCCTAAAATTCACTCTTCGATTGTAGAGAACCCGAACTCGTACTGGACATAGAGTCACTCGGGAGTTTCATTCCCCTCTATCAGTATGATCTCTGACCCCTACCCCACCACCCTGGATCTGGGAGCACTAAGCTGTATTTCCAACTCTTAAAATTTTATTTAGAGACACGGTCTCCCAGAGTTTTCTGGGCTGGCCTTAATTTTGTGATTCTCCTTGCTTTAGCTACCTGAGTTTCCGAGATCACAGGCATGTACCACCATGCCTGGCAATATGGCACATTTTAAAGAAAAAAATAAAACTGAATGTATGGAAAAACTCTGAAACACAATACAACAAAAAAATTAAGGGTGTTAATTTCTATGGAGTGATTTTGGATTCTTTTAATTTTTTTTTTGTTTCCTCTGTATATTCTAATTTGTATACATTATATATACATATTTTTTTTTTTTAAACTGGGGATCAAACTCATGACTTTGCGCTTGCTAGGCAGGTGCTTACACTGCTGAGCTAAATCCCTGGCCCTATATATACATAATTTAAGTGTATCTTTCTTTAAGGAGGGGTGGTCTCCTTATGCACAGTACTAGGTTTCCCCTAGGTACCAGGCCATAATTCAAAGAACTGGACTAAAAGGAGGACAAAGACATTTTTTATACATATAGCATTAATTCTAAGAGTACCTATGGGTTGTGGCCATCACTAATCTTTAGTAGGTGTTTTGACTCTCTTTAAAGCACCACTTTCAAGAAACATTCACAAATACACACACAATGTAAGACTTTACAGTCTGGCCCATAGAACCATTAATGGGTCATGCATGTAAAATGCAATGCACAGAAGGGAGAAACCTGATCTTCCAAATCAGAGGTAAGAAAAATGCATACCGGAGGTGAAGAAGGAGTCCCTGGCTGCAGGGCACTGACATATTGGTTACTGTATTCTTTACATATCTTTCCCTGGACAAGAATGCGGGTCAGAGGTCAGAGACTGGTAAGCAGCTCTGTCTCTAGAATTTATTACACAGTGCTTACATCCTGACAGATGCTCAATTATTTGTGGACTACTTCCTTCATTAAAAATTGAATTATTTGTATTTTTATTATTGAGTTATAAGAGTTTTAAAACTTACTCTGAATATAAGTCCTCTGTATGGACTTATATTCTGTATGGACAAAACAAATATATCTGTATGTTTTGTGAATGTTTTGTGAATATATATGTTTTGTGAATAATTTCCCTCACTCTGTGGCTTGGTTGTTCTGCTCCTCCCCCTATTCCTCTATTCAATCTTGGTGGCCAGACAGCCAGAGCAAAGTACCAGGACACTTTGTCTCACGACTGTAGGGGAAACTTGTCTCCCTCAACGGTGCTTTTGTTGTTGTTAGCAGAAGTTACTAATTTTATGAAGTCCAATTGATCATTTTTTCTTTTTAGGGTTAAGGGGTTCTGTATTCCAAGAAATATTTACCTATCCCAAGATCATAAAACATTTTCCTTCTTTTTCTAAAAGCTATACTGTTTTAGCTTTTACATTTAGATTATGGCAGATTTCACTTTATGTGTCAAGCTCACCTACTGACTGATTTCACAGTGTTACTACCTAGGCTGCATCCTGGACCGGTCCTACTCCTTTACTACATACAGCCAAGGGCAATGGCTGCCCATGGTGCCTGCAGATCACCCCAGCTGGGCAGCTCCAGGCTGTTCTGCAGGCATCTCACCACAGCCTGCATTTGTGCCTTGCCCTACCTGTCACATTTTTTTTTAGAAAGCACATATGTCATGTCTCAGTGAGTCTCACACCAATTTACCAAAACAAACAGGATCATCTTTATTTTTAATTTTTGTTTATTTTTTGGTGCCGGGGACTGAACTCACAACCTCACGCTTGTCAGGCAAGTGCTTATGCCACTGAACTAAATCCCCAGCCCCAGTCATCTTTATTTTTTAAAAAATAAGAAAAGTGGCCGGGGATATAGCGCACTGTTGTAAGCGTCTACCTGGCAAGAACAAGGTCCCGAGTGTGATTCCTGATACCTCCCCCAGCCAAAAAAAGTGACACCCAGGAAAGGGAAATTATTGCACCACTCAGTGAATAAATTACAGAATTTAGATGAAGCCCAGGAATTCTAATTTTCAAACCTTTTTCTTCATCAGTTAAGAAGGCACTGTGAGGCTGAGCATGGTAGGACATGCCTGTAATCCCCACATTCTGGGAGGAATGAAGTAGACAGAACACAAGTGGAGTACGGCTTGGGCAATTTAGCAGTTCAGCAAAAGCCTGTCTCAAAAGAGCTTGGAATAAGCTCAGTGCAAAAGCCCTGGGTTCAATCCCCAGCAGTCCCTGAACCCCAAATGCTGAGAGAATATTATGCCCTTGACTTGATTTAAATACTACAGAAACGTGTATTGAAAGCGTAGCTAAGACTTCTTTCCTAGGCATGAGTCGTCCTTTATCAAGACATGTGATACTATATGGTGGTCCGTAAGCTCTGTAAAAGTGAAGACAGACACTGAGAAGAGCTCGTGCCAGACTCTTTGCACCCTGATTAAACGGAGAGGCATGGAGGATGAGGCTGGGGAAACAGCAGCAGACCCAGCGTAAGAAGAACCTGGAGACCCTCCTGGAAGATGCGCCCCCAGCTCTGTCTGCAGCACACACAGTGGCACAGTGGGCTCAGCCAGCATGAGTGGTGAGGTCCAGCACGCCAGATGCACAGAAAGGCATCTCTGAGAGTCCCTTCCCGTGCCTAGTCCCAAACAGGTTTTCCTAGGCCTATCGTAATAATGCTATTTATTAGTGATCACTTACTGACCCTTACGTGATAGATGTCCATACATCACCTTCAACTTTACCACACCATTTTCATCCCCATTTTACAGGAGCGCAAATAAGCTTGGGGTGTTTACGTGGTACGCCCACTGCTACACATCTGAGATGGGATTTTAACCCAGATTTGCCCCATTTTCTACTTTGTCCATTATAATAACCTTCGAAAGAAAACAGATGGGGCCACACTCTCCTCCCTGCGGTTACCTGCTGCTCAGAGCAGCTCTTTTCTACCTTTCCTGAGCAGACCCACACTTCAGCTTCCATTTACACAGTGAAAATTCTCCCAGTCCACCATCCCCCGGCTCTCACTGCACGCCCGGGTCCTGCCTCCTGCCCCTCTTGGTCTGGTTCCCCCATGTCCCCACCCCACTCAGGTCCCAAGCCCTGTCCTCTGCTTTGTGGTTACACCCCTAGATGTTCCCTGGGAGCTAACACGCTTCCACAGCTTTCCATCGCACCCTTTAGCCACGTACTCGTGAAGAACTGTCTCTCATTACCGTGTTTTCAATCTCCTACCAATGTGATTCAGTGGAAGTGGGAACTTATACTGCTCAGCAACAGGAACTCTGGGCAGGTAAAGTCCACAGAGCGTCTCCTGTCTCTGGACATCAGTGTTCTGCTAGAAGCCACTCCCTCTCTTTCTGGCCTCCCGACAGAAGACAGGGAAGACAGCGGTGCTCAGGTGCTGCTCTACAGAAGCCTGACCTTGACTTGAGCTCCTGAGGAGGAGACTCCGTGGGACTGACAGCCTTTTCCTGACTGAGTTTCCTCTACGGCAGGTCTAAGGGAAGAGGAGGGATGTGGAAGGTAGCTTAGCGTATGCTTAGTTCTCTTTCTGCTAAGAAGCTAAATCTGATTATAACAGGGCAGGTGTCCGAGGCCTTACCATGACACCCTCCCCCACAGAGTGCAGGACATCTTGGTCAACATTCTTATTCCAGCCTGACGGGAAGCCTGGCTCCCACAGCACCAGCAGAGCCCATGCGTGCATGTGTGCAGAGGGGGAGGCTGCCCAGCTGCGTGGATCTCCGCATGGTCTTCATCATAAACTTACAGTAGCTTTAGGGGTGTCTCCTCCCATTGAGCCTTTGTTTCTAGAGCTGACCCCGGACTATAGAACCTACAGGAGCTTCATCAGAAATGCCCAGAAAGGAAGGGCAGGCTCTTCTGCTTCTTGACAAGTTAGCATAAATAGCCACTAGCCCCAGCCTCTGCTTTTTCCCCTCCTGGCACCGCAGCCAGGTACGGCTGGATGAGCCTGTCTGCGCAGACTCTCTCCCTCTTTCAGAAAGACAAAGCCAGCCCTCAAGAGCCAGGGCCCAAACTCCCACCGGGGAGCCCCCCCCCGTGCCCCTCCCCTCCCCCCGCCGCCGGGCCCTACCTCTAAGGAGCCTCGAGCTGAACCTGGCGGTCCGGCTCCTTCTGCACGCCCACCGAGCTCACCTTGACGGTTCCAGCGGAGGCACTGTTCCACAGGAGCACACTGGGGGAAGTGGGCCGATTTCCTAAGGTCTGATTTCTGCTAATACAATGGCATCCTAGCTAATGCAGGGAGGCTGCGCAATCCCAGCCTGTGTCCCGGCTGCTGCCGCGGCGCTGCTGGTGCTGCGGTGACGTTGCCGAGAGGGAAGGGGGAAGGGAAGGGAAGGGCGCAGGCATGCCCACAGCACAGCTCCTCTGCTCCCGCCTGTCTGTCTCGGTGGGCCTGTTGGCGCAGGGCGAGCGGAGGATGGAGAGGAGTCAGCCTCACAGAGCAGTGCGTGCTGGAAGATGGAGACGCTCCGATACCAAGGGAAAAACAGGCAGAGCTGCGTCTAGCTCCTCTCCTGTCCTTAAGAGTGTTAGGGAAGAAGCCTGGGCAGGGCCGGAAGCTTCCTTCCTTCCTTCCTTCGTCTTCTCCTTTGAGATCCCTCCTCTTTTTGCCCACTCTGAATGTTTTCAGTTGTTTCTCTCACTAGGATTCCAGGCTAGCTTCAGGGTGGGGCAGGGAGGCTGGGAGGGGATTTCTGTGCCCCCAGGCAGGCTGCAGAGATCAGAAGACCCTGTGAGCTCAGTCCCCGTGGACGCCGGAGGTCGGCACCAGGAACTGCGTGGGGTCTGTGCAGGAAAGAGGCTGGGCCACCAGCAGGTTCTGCCCGCTGGGTGGGAAATGAGTCCCTAGGACCGCGGCTGCAGCCCCTTTTCCAGCACAGCATCTAACCCAGTGCCTTGGATCTTCAGAGTCTCAGCTGTAGCTAAGCAGAACAGGGCCTTACATACATCAGTCTGGGGTCAACATTGAATTACATCAAAATAGAGGTATATGGAGGTAGAATCCATTTAGCCAGCCTGAAAGGCCTGGGACGGGATGGGAAGCCCAGGGAATGGTTTCCTGTAGGCCAAAGAAAAGCCACCGTTTTCTGTAGACCAGCTGAGTCTCTGCCCCTTCTCTGCTCAGGTTCTAGACCAGTTCTGCGGGAGTAAGAGTAGAGAAACCACGGCAAGAGCCAGTTGTACAGAAAGTGGCTGTGCTCCGTCCACCAGCACCAAGCTTTCTATACGGCTGTCCTTGGATACAGAGCTCTCCAAAGCAGGCCTGGTCCCAAGCACTAGCCCTACTAAGGATCTTCCCAAGGTTCACTACTGTCATCCCTTGGCATCTGCGGGAGATGGTGGTAGGGACTGGATTGATTCCAGTGCTGCCTGTGGATATCAAAATCTGAGAAAGCTGCACGGTGTGGTGGCACATGCCTTTAATCTCAGCTATTTAGGAGGCTGAGGCAGGAGGACTGCAAGTTCAAGGCCAGCATGAGCAACTCAATAAAAATTATCATCATTTTACAAGAGAAAGCATATTGCCATAATTTTATCATTCCATTTCATACAAATGCACGCTTCACCAGAAATTAACAAGGCCATAAGAAGTTTTGAGTAAGTAAATCACATGTCACTTAACGTGGCTGTTGTTCTTTTTTGAAGATCTGCCTTAACAGCATTTCTAGACTGCAAGGTGCAAGTTATATTTACAACTTTATATCCCCAACATCAGTATATAAGACAGCATCATTTTTATTTTACGTTATGCATATAACCTAGCACAGTGCTTGGCACAGCGAACGTGTTTAGTTGAGGTTTTACTGAACAAGAGTAACTAAAAAGGGCGGTTATTTGGTAAATGAAAGTGAGTGGTGAAAAGACTAGACTGAACTAGTTTCATAGGTGAAAAATAGATCTATTAAAAAGATGAGACAATAAAGAAGTAATTCATCAGGACTCTTGATCAGGTATCACATTCTTGGACATGATACCAAAAGTACAAGTGACAGAAGACCAAATGGACCAAATGAATTCAGAAAAATTTAAAGCTCTTTTACTTAAAAAGATACAATCAAGTAGTAAAAACTCAATCCACAGAATGGGAGAAAATTTGCAAATCATGTATCTGTTAAGGGACTTCTACCCAGAATAAATAAAGAACCCCTATAACTCTAATAAAAAGACAAATGACCAAGGAGAGATGGACAAAGCACCTGAACAAACATTTCCCCAAAGAGACACATAAAGAAATGGCCAATGTGCACATAAAAAGATGTACAGTGTCCTTATAGTCATTAGCAAAGTACAAATCAAAACTAAAATGAATTATCATTTGATCCCACCAGAATGTCTAAAAAAAAGACTGACAATAACGAGTGTTGCTAATGTAGAAAAACTGAAACCTTCTTACACTGCCAGGAGCACTGTAAAATGGTACAATCCTTTGGAAAAGTCTCACAGTGCCAGAAAATATTAAAGAGTTACCACAAGACCCAGCAATTATACTCCGAAGTATCTATGCAAGAGACGTGAAAACACATTCACACAAAAGCTTGCACACATATATTCATAGCAGCATTATTTATAACAGTAAAAAAGCACAAACAACTTACATATTCATTAGGAGATGAACAGATACACAAAGTGTGGTATATCTATACAATGGACTATTATACAGCAATAAAAAAGAATTAAGTACTGGTATGTGGCACAACAACATATGTTGAAAACAGGATCATGAAAATAGCGTGTACTTCGTAAAAGGACAAACACAAAAAGTCACATATTGTCTGATTCCATTTCTATGAAATGTGTAGAGCAGGCAAATCCATAGAAATCTGCCTTTAGTAATACTCAGCTGGTAACAATTTCAGAAAATAAACCATCTGACATGATTAGCTACCTTTTTCTACCCTAACCTTCTTTTTGCTTTGGCACCAATTACCTTAGTCTTCCTTTTCTCCCCCTCTTCCTTTTCTCAGAGCCTTCATACTAAGATGCATCAGCAGCTGCTTTTAAATTAAAAATGCTTTTGTTTTTTGGACAGGATCTTGTTAACTTGCCCAGGCTGGGCCTCCCAGGACGCTGTACTCCTGGCATGCCGCCACCTCGGGTCTGCTTCCACTTCTACCCTTCTTTCTTCATTTCTGCCTCCAGGACTGGGGACCATGGCCCCTGCAGTATCCCTTGGCCGGCGCGGGGGTGAGGGGGGGGAACCACCTCAAGAGTTCAGGGCCTGCTTGGGCTACAGAGTGAGACCCCGACTCGAAGGAAAACAACCACGATAATAAATGTACATAAATACATGTGTTTTACTTTGAGACAAGATCTTACTGAGTCGCTGATGACCCAGGCGCGGCTCCACCTCGGGATCCCGCAGGTCCAGCCGCACTGCTGAGGTCATGCGTGCACGGCCACCGCAGGCTTCCCCACTGTCCAATGAACAAATGCTCGAATTCTATTTGAATGCAGTGATACTGCCAGCCTCAGATCTTAAGTTCTCTAACCCTCAGCACTGTTTTGCCTCCCTATTGTCTTTCCTGTTAATTTCTAAGTCTTACGTTCTTCTTGGACTTTCAGAATCAAATCTCCACAGACTATGAAATACTAGATCATCCTTATCTCTACCTGCATTGCCTCTCTTCCCTAGAATTACAGTTGTGCTTTTTCCTTGGATCTCTTAATTTACGTCATTTTACATAATGATGTTCACTGCAGTACTGCTAACAAAACAAAAAAATGGAGAATATTCCAAATGTCAAAAAATACTAAACAGCTAAAAACACAAATACTAATTAAACAGTAGTTTAAACTGGGCATGATGGCACGCATCTGTAATCCCAGCTTTTGGGAGGCTGAGGCAGGAGGAGCCTTGTGAGTTCTAGACCAGCCTGGGCTACAAAGTAAACTCAAGGGCAGCCTGAACTACACAGTGAGATCCTGTCTCAAAAAGACAAAAAAACACAACAAACAAACAAAACTAGTGAATTATCTGTGCACTATAATGGAATATAATGGAACCATAAAAATTATGATTACAAAGAAATATCTGTTGGCACTGAAAAAAGCTTATAAACTAACAAAAAATTAAGAGATACTTGTTCCCTGTATTATTATGAACAAGATATGGAAACCTTTCCATTGCAAAAAAATAGATCTATATAACGCAGACTTTTTTTCTGTGGTATTGGAGATTGAACCCAGCCACATGCCTGCTAGGACACCGTTCTACCACTGAGCTACATCGCTCGCTACACAGCAGAGTTTTTAAAAGCACTTGAGGGCTCACAGTGCATAGGAGACTACCAGGAGCACCTGCCACACTTCCACAGTGTGAAAAATCCCCTACTGTGCAGGAAGCAGGGAGTCTCTGGGCCAAACCCAAAGTGTCAGTTTTCATAGCAACCTAAGAGGCTGGTCCTGGCTCAGTGGTAGAACGCTTGTCTAGTATCTATGAAGCTCTTAGTTCAATCACCAGTAAGGTGTGAGTGTGAGTATGTGTGTGTGTGAATAGAATTAAGGAAGCTGAATTTGAAACCCTTACATTAAACTGGAACCCTTGGAGGACACCCAAGTAATCCAAGGCTAATGATGTCCCACAGTTTTTAGCAGAAGTAGATGCAAATTTCTGAAAGAAAATGTCACCCAATTTAAGTTGACAAGATTCTCAAAGTTAAAGAGCAAAAAAATTTTTGATGATAAATACACATGGAAGGAAGACATTAAGAATGAACACCAAACAATAAAAAGATAGCTTTAGACTGTGAGGACTTCAGAGATCAAAAATATCCAAAACAGACTACAAATCATCTAAATGTGAAATATTCTACATAAAGGATAAAAAGCCAAAGATAAACGAGTAACAAGAGACTATCAGAAATGATCAGGCAGATCTAAAAAAGAATTAAATGTGAGTTTAAGAAATTAGAAACAACTATTGAAATAAAAATTTCATGGCCAAGCTTAAGATTAGACAAAGTTAGAATTAGTGAACTAGAGGATAGAATTAAAAAATTACATCAACACAACACAAAAAGACCACAAAAAAAAAAAAAATAAAGAGAAGTTAAAGGATACAATGGACTGAGAAGACTTAATGTGCTTCTAATCAGAGTCCACAGCAGAAAATCTAAATGAAGTAATATTAAAAGAGATAATAGCAGAAACATTCCAGAATAGACAAAAAATATGAATCCACAAATTCAGGAACCATAACAAACTTTAATTTGAATTTAGTAAGTATTTGAATTGTGTATCAGTTAAGTTTATTTGAATGTAATATAGTTAATAGTTACAAGATGTAATACCTGTTGACATGTGTGATTTGGGCCAGTTACCTAGCCTTTCCTTGCTTCCATTTCCTATAGAATGGTGATAAAAATAATATCTAGCCCCCTCCAAAAGACCTACAACATTAAATGAATCAATACTATTACGCACTTATAATTATGCTTGACATGTAGTAAACATTCAATAATTGTAATATGATCAAGTTAATACACCAAAGACTCCTAAAATAAGGTTACATAGCACTGACTAAAATTGGGCAGTAATCTTGGGTAAATCTAAAAAGATCAGGCTCTGACAGATTCGCTGGTGAATTCTACAGGAAATCTAGAGAAGACCTAATGCCACTACTTTTCAAACTCTTTAAAGACATTGAAAGGGAAGTAATACTCCCAAAGTCATTCCTGGAAGCAAGTGTTACCCTGATACAAAAACCTGAGAAGGATCCCACAACAACAACAACAACAACAGAAGAACAATAGGCCAATCTCCCTCATGAACATGGACACAAAAATCCTCAGATAAGATACTGGCAAACAGAATGTGGCAAATCATCAAGAAGATTATGCACCATGACCAAGTACATTACCCCAGGGATACAGGATGGTTCAACATATGCAAATCAAAAAATGTAATACACCATATTAACAGAGCCAAGGACAAAAACCATATGATCATATCAGTAAGTGTAGAAAAAATGTTTGACAAGCCCAACACTCATTCATGATAAAAATTCTACAGAAAATTGGAATAGAGGGTCTTTATTCCAATCTGATAAAAGTTATCTGTGACAAACCAACAGCCAACATCATACTAAATGAACCCAAACTTAACACTTTCTCTCTAAAATCAGGAAAAAGACTAGGATGTCAACTGTCGCCCCTCTTATTCAACATAGTCCTGGAAATTTCAGCCAGAGCAATTAGACAAAAGAGAAATAAAAGGAATAAGGATAGGAAAGGAAAGGGAGAAGTTAAATTATCATTATTTGCAGGTGACATAATACTCTACATAGAAGATCTCAAAAACTCCAGCAAAACACTTCTAGATTTAATAACCAAATTCAGTAATGTATCTTGGATAAAAAGTCAATACTCAAAAATCAAGAGCATTCCTGTACATAAATAAACTCACCAAGAGAGAAATTAGGGAAACAGCACCTTTCACAATAGCATTGAAAAAAATGAAATACTTAGGAATCAATCCAACAAAGTAAAGGACCTTCACACCGAAAACTGCAGTATTCTGAAAAAGGAGATTGGAAAGAATATCAGAAAATGGAAAGAGAACTCTGTTTGAGGGTACGAAGAACCAAACAGTAAAAATGTCAGCTGGCCGTGGTGGCGCATGCCTATAATTCCAGCACTCAGGAGGCTGAGGCAGGAGTATTGCTGTGCGTTTGAGATTAGCCTGGGCTACTACAAGGTGAGTTCAAGGTCAGCCTGAATGACATAGTGAGAGCTTGTTTCAAAAACCAAACAAAGAGAAAAAAATTTAAAAAAAAAGAAAAGAAAATGTCCACACTTCCAAAATTGTTACACAGATTTAATGCAATCCTGGTCAAAGTACCAATAGCATATCTCACAGAATTAAAGAAAATAACCCTAAAATTCATTAGGGACAAGAGACCTGGAATAGCAAAGACAATTCTGGGCAACAAAGGTGGAGGCATCCCAATCGCTGACCTGAAATAATACACGAAAGCTACTGTGAAGCTACTGTAGTCCAGGCTGCCCTTGAACTCACGCTGACCCTCCTGCCTCACCATCCTGAGCTCTGGGATTGCAGGTGTGCGCTACCAGGCCTGGCTTTGCCCAGGAAATATTACAAAACATCAACAACTGGGATCTTGTCTTATTAAAAAGCTTTTGCACAGCAAAAGAAACCAACAGAATGAAGAGACAACACACAGAGTGGGAAAAGACTTTTTCCAGCTGTTTCTTAGACAAAGGAATAATATCTAGACTATATAAAGAACTCAAAAAAAATCAGCCTTCCCAAATTTAAGAGCCCAATCTAAAAATGGGCATCTGAAATGAACAGATACTTTTTAGAAAAGAAGTACAAATAGTAAATAAATAAAAAATGTTCAACATCACTGGTCATTCTAGAGATTCTATCTAAGATTCCATCTAACTCCAGAAAGAATGGCTATTATTGAGAGAAATAAACTAGTAACAAATGCTAGTGGGGCTGTGGGGAAAAAGGAACTCTTCTCCGCTGTTGGTGGGAATGCAGACTGGTGCGACCACTGTGGAAATCAGTGTGGAGATTCCCCCAGGAAACTAGGACTAGAGGTTCCATTTGACCCAGCTAGTTCCCTTTTTGGTGTCTTCCTGAAAGAATTAAAAGCATCACATCACAGCAATATATACACACCTGTTTTCCAGCAGTTAAATCTTGGAACAGCCCAGGTGGCCACCAGCTGATGGATGGATGAAGAAGACATGGTTTTTTTTATACAATGGAGTATTACTCCACCATAAAGAAGGGTAAGCTTGAGACATTTGTAGCTAAATGGATGCACCTTGAGACCATACTGTTAAGTGAAATGAATTGGACACACATGTTTAAATACCACACTGTTTGGTGTAAGAAAGGGAAAGTGTAAATGGGGACCAAAATGTGCAATAGATATTAGAAAATGGGAAGAAAATGTTCAGATAAGAGGAATAAGGGAGCAGGAAGGGAGAAAGGAAAGAAGGGAGAAGAAAAAAAGAATAGAAGGAAAAACTGCAAACAAAGCTTTTGTAAATAAGGAGGGTGCGAGGGTGTTAAGGTTTGTGCCTGATGTCCCTGCTGCACTCGTGGGGGCAGGCTTCGAACCTGTGACTAATTCAGGTCCAAGGCAGGGACTACAGGTGTGAGTGCTACACCTACCCAGGGGGTCTGGCCTGCAAACAATGTGGGGACAGAGAGTCTTCTGAGTGCTCTTCCCTTTTGCTCTTGTTGCTTTTGGTATCTGCCACTGCCATGAACTGCTGCCCCCTGCCACACCCGCCCTGCCTTGGAGCTGATGACGGACTGAAACCTTCACAAACTGTGAGCCAAATAAACCTTTTCTTGCTTCACTCTGGGTGTCGGGTATTTGGTCTCAGTAATGAGAGAAAAGTAACCGACACAGAGGAGTTGAAGACAGGGAAGGGAAATGGTAAAAAAGAAGCAGGACACACCATGTATAGGTACAAAACAAATTCTCTATGATGAATGCTATCATTATATATATATCTACAATGCATCAATAAAATTTTAAGAATGCAAAAAGAAAATTAGGTATCAATTCCTCTTTCCATTTCTCAATTGCAGCATCCTCTAGAACCAATTATCTGACCACAGAGAGATCCACAGCTGGGGAAAATAAAACAGACATGACTATGGCCATTGGTTACGGAGCACTTCTTTCCCTGGATTAGGCTATTGCATGAAAAATTATTAGGAAAAACAAGATCTGGGATCCAGAGTCTAAGGAGACAGGTACGGAGCTGAAGAGTGGCCTGCTCAAACAGGGTCTCAGAGCGCTCTGTGAACATCATAGCGATGAATAGCATTGGTATTACTCTTAAAAACGCTTGAAACTCCTCTTTTCTGAGAGTTATATATGGATAAAGTTTGGGCCAAAGAAGAAAAAAATCTGTTTGGGACTTGATTAGGTTGGAGTAGCAACAGAACTGCATGAAAACTTCAAAGAAAAGGTAAGAATCCATGGCATTTAAAGGTTCTTTTTTTTTTTGACAGGGTTTTGCTATGCAGTTCAGGCTGGCCTTAAACTCACTTGCAGCCCAGGCGGACCCTCGAACTTGCAATGATCCTCCTGCCTCAGCCTCCTGAGTGCTGGGATTACAGGCGTGTGCCACCATGCCCGGCTGACATTTAAAGTTTTTAAAAGTGCAGTAAGGTGTCTCCTTGCCATCTCTCAAAGATTACGTTCAGCAAAAACAACAAAGGAGAATATTAGAAACAAAAAAATGGTGCCTACAGAGGGAGATGCCATCCAAGATGCAAGGAGATTCATCCTCGAAGAATGCTACAATGGTTCAGGGTTTGGAGACCAATTATTCTGAAAGTGGCGGTGAACACAAACTAGGATGAGCTGGACGTGGTGGTGCACACCTGTCATCTCAGCACTCTGGGAAACTGAGGCAGGAGGATCAAAACTTTGAGCCCAGCCTGAGCAACTCAGAGACTTCACAAGAGTCTGTCTCAAAAAATAAAAAATAAAAAAGGGTTGGGGATGTAGACACACACACACACATGTACATGCACAGTAATCCCGGTCAAAGTCTGTAGAGGAAGCAATTAGACTGCTAATCTCCACCACTGAACCCTGACTATCAGGAGATGACACCTCTTCTGTCTCCTCAGGGAACTGGAGACTTATTTTCCAGAGAAATTTATGTGTAACTTCATTAGACTTGGGAAATCAGGTGCAGAGGTAAGCAGTGTTGAGGCGTCCATCTGGAAACTGGAGTAAATGAAAATCTGCATTACGGTGTTGCCTAGACCTCTTTCTACTATTTCAGGAGTGTATGGTCAGCTAAGCTACTTACTGACCCTGGTTCTTGGAAGATTACTTGTCTGCAAAAATGGAATTACCCCTAGGAAAGTTCACAAGATAGACTTCTGTGGCTCCCTCTGCAAAACAGCCAGCCCACCAGAGAACGTCACCTGTTAATACACCCGTCAGATTTTTAACACTTCATTCTGGTTTTTTTTTTTTTTTTTTTTTTTTTTGGTACCGGGGATCAAACTCACGACCTTGAGCTTGCCAGGCAGGCACTTAAGCCACTGAGCTAAATCCCCAGCCCTTAACACTTCATTCTTAAATACCAATCAGTAAACATGCAAGGATTACAAAGAATAAGAGGACCTACCACAACAAAACTGGAGTTTGGAAGAATCACATACAGGCAGAAAAAGAGAAAACAAAACAAAACTAACTTATGAAGTCACTTTGTCAATTTATTGATACTAACTCAACTTTAAGATAGTATCTGCCTGACTTCTCCTCTGTGAAGTCACCATGTTTCCTTTGTCACAAGCAATGTAGGAGGAAGATTACTTTAGATTGTGTGAATACCCTGTCCCCATCAAATCATCCAATCTTTTTAGCATCCATTGATGATTACTGTCTAATTATTTACTATGATGGTTGAAAAATGGTAATTTTCTATTATGCCTTCTACATTTTATTAGTTGGCATTCTTTTTTCTTCTTTTCTTCATTTATTTTGTGTAAGTATGGAGTTTTTTAAGAAATGTAATGGATCATAATCTATGACTGTTACTGATTTTTTTTCTTTTGAGACAAGGTCTTGCTATGTGGCTCAGGCTGGCCTTGAACTCATGGCGATCTTCCTGCCTCAGCCTCCAAAGTGTGGGGATTACAGGCTTGTGCCCCACACTCGGCTGTTACTGATTCTAATGTTCAGATTATTCCACACTTGGTACTATCTGGCTTCTTTTTCACTGTGAAGACCTTTATTGCTATATATAAATGTCTAAAAATTAAATATTTTTGAAAAATTTTAGATTTATAGAATAGTTACCAAGGTAGTATGGTGGTCCTGTCCTTCCTTTGATTCTCCTAATTTAGCATCTTTCATAATCATGGTACCTTTGTTTAAAAAGATATTAACACTAAGTACATTATTAACTAAAATTTCAGACTTCACTTTAAATTTGGTCAATTTTTCTACTAAGTAGCCATTATCTGACTTTATAAAAAACAAGATAGTTTTTATGACAAAGTTGAGTCACCTCCACCCCCAAGCAGATGTGTTTTTGAATGCTGCAGATCAACAGCTTTGGTGACACTACGTGCAGCGTCGGAGGAAACCTGAGGCAGGATCTGCAGCTCCCACGTCCAGCTGTGAGCAGTGCTGGAAACTGTCTAGGTATTTACTCACAGGAAAAGCAATCAGTACCAAAAAACGATGAGATGGCGCAATCCCAGTGAACTTCTGTCACTGGTCTTTCTCGGTAATCTACTGACTCCTCACCTCCTGGATACTCCTGGAAATCAACACGAAGTGCTCCTGTCTGTGTTGACCGAGGGAGGTGCGGGCTGCTGCAGCAGCCCACGGCTGGTCATGGTGTCACCTCAGACTACTGGCTGATTTCAGTAGCAAAGATCAGAAATGCTCAAACGAAACAAATCGTAATAAATTTTGATAAACTATGCTCTTATCTAGGAGTATCCAGAGGCTACTGGTTAACCAATTAATCATCCATTCCAGTGATAAGAATATACTGCACTCTTGCTATGTGGCACTGGCCAGATTTCCAGGGTTAACGGCTCAACCTGAAGGACTCAGTAATTTCATTAAATCATCGTCAGTGTATCTCTGCGTGGGGGGGAGGGGCAGCGAGGAATTTGTTTCACAATGGGAGAGAAAGGTTAAAACAGTGGTTTCAAAAATTTTCAGACCTGATACATAAAACAGCTGCTCTGATTGAACCAGGGAATGTCTCAGGCCCCACATATTACTCCCTTTTTTCACTGCAAGGGCCCTGAAAGGCAGTTCCAAAACATTCTCTAGTTTAGAGGAAGAAATTCTGGAAATCTCTGGGCAAAGGCAAAGGCAGGACTGAGCATAGTTTTAGGGAGTGAAAAAAAAAATGACTAACTCCCAGAAATCATCTCTTCTGGGCTGGAGCACCGCTCAGTGCTAGAACTCTGAGACCTCAGATGTCTATGCTTCTCTCTTTCTTTATGGCTCTGAAATCAAGGGTTTATAAAACAATACTAACCTCACTAATAGCAAACATAACTTTGCAGCACAGAAATAAATGTGCTGCATGTGAATTAGGGAGGCAGCCTGACCCTTTACCCTGTTACGGTTCTGAGTAACTACAGCATGTGAGATGAGACAGGCTCTGAATTTCACCCAAGTATTTCTCTCTGAAATACCTCAGAGATGCTGAGAGAATGTAGGTGATGGTAACAGTGACTCCTGCTGGTGTCTGGGGCTGCGTTGCAAGAGAACAACAAAGCTGTTGGACGTCCCAGAGCACCTGGCCCAGGCCTCAGGAGTCTGACTGCACAAATGCAGTGCAGCCAGCGCCCAGGGGTCACCTGCCTTTCCTTGGGGCAGAGCGTGGCTGCTCTAGCTGAGGAGACTGCTCTTCCGAGCTGGTTTTGTGTTATTTTGGATGCCAAGCAAGGCTGGCCAGCATGCTGGGAGTGTGCTAGAAGGGGCCTAGCCTTAGGGCTGTCCCAGACATACCAGCTGCTTTCTTATTAGGCTTCCCTAATATAGCATCCTCTTTCCAAGCACAGAAGTTGCTTTGTTTTTGGCTTCTTACATATGTGGCAGAGAAGTTCAGCTAAAAGCCCACCCCTAAAAGTCAGTTTACAAACACTCTGGAAAAGGCTGGAATGGGCTCTTTCCTAGGGCCACCTGGTGTCGGGATACTTTTGTTTCCCCAAACCTATCTTCTCCCCATGAACTGGAAACACGCAGGTACCTTTTAAAAACACTGATGGCTAGGCATGGTGCTGTACACCTGCAATCCCAGCTACCTGGAGAACTGAGGCAGTAAGATTTCAAGTCTGAGGGCAGCCTGGGCAACTCAGTGTGACCTGTATCCAAAAACCAAACAAACAAACAAGCAGAAAAGCAGGTAAAGGGCTGAGGGTGTAGCTGACTAGTGGAGTGTTTCCCTGGCGAGCATAAGGCCCTAGGATAGATCCCTGCTACCAACTTACCCTTCCCCACAACCACTCCCGGCAGAATAGCTGGGGAAGAGCCCAAGAGATTCCCAGCCTTTTACCTCCTAGGCTCAGCAGTACTCAAGTTCCCGATGCCCAATTTTAATGAGCAGACTGCAGCACTTGTTCTAGGAAAAGAACAAGCGAGAAGCCACTGGCTCTCACTATGCTTAAATAGTCTTTACCTTTACTCCACAAAGACCTGATGAAAGTAACAAAATTAGCTTTGTTCCAGGACCCCTTTGTGCTCAAAAAATATTATATCCAGAAAAAGCAAAAACCAAAAAACTTCTCCACAGATCCAGCCGGGAGACGTTTGTTTTCTCCATTAGGCCAACCACTTGACTCCCTCCTTAGCTCAACTTGTAACACCTGTTTGGAGGCAGGGGCTGCTCACTCAGATGACCTCCTGACTCCTTTTAGGCCTAATTACATATTAAGTCAAATTAACATCTGCAGCCCAAGGGAAGGTTCCTATGCACGGCATTAATAAATGCTCCCCACCTTGCTCTCTTGCATTCCAACATGAACAGTCAGATACACACACAGCTATACTCCCAGATGTCTGGCTTCTAACTGCTGTAGTTCTAAGTTTCTAGGAATTGAGAATTTCTGTAAATCAATTTCTTTGAGGATGTGGGTTGGCAGAGCGAGCAGGGCTTCAGGGACTTAGGGAAGACCGACCTTCCTACCTGGACAGACTGAATTCTTCAGCTGAGGAGCAGCGAATGCCGCTGTGAGTGAGGTCCACAGGACGAGCCTCTCAGTGCGGGCTGCTGGGAGGCAGAGACGGCACCAGGGGAATGCTGAGGACTCTGGCCCCCGCTTGCTCTGCCTGGAAGAGGCTCTCAAGCATGCATCTGCAGGAGTAAGTCAGCAGGAGCAAAAAGGCCCTCACACTGCCCTGGCCTGTGCAGTGTGGTCAGCACCTTGCTCACCCTTGGGCTGTTCCTTTGGGCTCCTGGGCTCCAGGAAGCAGTCTGTGTTTTCCTTTCCCTCTTCCCTACGCAGCAGACTGAAGCCCTACCCAATCAGTTTTCCCAAAGCTGTAAATAAAAGGGCACATATGTACAGAGAAGTGGGCTATGAGAAGAATCTAGATTGAATTACACAGCCAGTTGTGGGGCCAGGGTGGGGGAGGCAGGCAAAGAGGGAAGGGATGCTTAGCTGCCTTTCAAGGAAATCTTTTCACGCAGTTCGCCCCTCCCTCAGCACGCCTGCCAGAAGCCATCAAAACCGTGCTCCTTGGGAGCCATGTTCTCGGGTGAGGGCACCTGAGACTCCTCTGCTGGAGTCCGAGTTTTCTTCTGGAGGTAGGTGCTTTATTCTTCTGCAGTCGTTAGGTGACGTCTCCCAGGTCCAGCTCACTGTACGTGGAAGGCACTGATGGCCTCGCTAGCAGGTGGTAGCAAAGAGCACTTCTATGTGCCAACAGCTACAATTGCTTTAGTCAGAAGACTAAAGTGAGCAACAGAAAGTTTAAAAAGCAGATGGCAGTGGGGCTTGGTGGCTCGTGCTTCAATCCCAGTATTTGGAAGGCTGAGGCAGGAGGATCGATATGAGCTTGAGGCCAGCCTGAACCCCTCACTTTGATAGGGAAACCCTGTCTCAAAAAGAAAAATAATTAATTAATTAAAAAGCCCCCATTCTGCCTGCCTGGCAAGCGTGAGGTCGTGAGTTTGATGCCCGGTACCAAAAAAAAAAAAAAAAAAAAAAAAGCCCCCATTCTGTACAGTTCAGGTCACGGGTTCGGTGTTATGAGCCTGCATTCAAACCTGACATGAATTGCCGGCTAAGGAACTTCAGGAAGTCAGTCAGCCTCTCAAACTTTAGATCCTTCAGGTGTAAAACTATCATGACATTCCCCCTCAAAGGCTTGGGGTAGAAGGAAGTAGGGTATTACAAGTAACACCTAATGCATGGTAAGTATTCGGTATAAAGTTAATATTACTATTATTATATCTTTGGCAAATGACCAATGGAGTCCTTTGGATTTTTCTTTCCCAGTTTCCATAAAACCTAAAAAGTCCAGATCAAGGGAATTTGCAAGCAAAAATTCTTTAAGAGAGTCAGGAGCCTGGTGTGGTGGCACACGCCTGTATACAATTCCAGCACTCAGGAGGCTGAGGCAGGAGGATCGCTATGAGCTTGAGGCCAGCCTGAACTGCATGGCAAAAGCCTGCCTCAAAAACAAAACAACAACAAAAAAAACCACAGTCGGGGCCGGGGATGATACAGTTTAGAGGCACAACACCTGGCCTGGCAAGCATGAGGTCCTGAGTTCAATTCCTGCTACCGCCCCCACCCAAGAGTCAAAAAATACTAGACATGGTGGTACGCACCTATAATCCTAGCACTCAAAGATGCCAAAGCAGGCAGATTACAGGTTTGAGCTTAACCTGGGAGACTCAATGAGATCCTGCCTCCAAAGAAAAAGTGAAGAAAGGTCTGGCTATGTACCTCAGTGTGAAGGTTCTGGGCTCCACCTCTGGTAACACATACACAGAGGCTGGGGTGTAGCTCAGCAGTACAACACCTAGCAGGTGTCAGGCCCTGGCCCTAGACCAAAGATACTGGTGCCTTTCTCATGGTACCTGTCGTAGGACATATTCCCAGACTGATGGTGCTTCTCCTGAGGCCCAGATCAGATCCTAGTAGGTGAACCAGAGGGTCCCAGTAGGTTGAGGAGAGGGACGGTCTGATTTCAAGATGGTAGAGTAGGTCTATCCAGGCTGTTTGCCCATCACAGCTGCCTGTGAGACTACAGACTAATAATAGCAACTCTGATGCCAATGGATTAAGACAGAACTGTGGGAGGTGTTTATTTTTACACTCTGGCGTCAGTATCAAGTTCTACTGGTTAGTGCCCAAATGTGGGGCAGCTTCCTGCTATAGGAGTGGCCTTAGACTTCTCCAGGTTGCTAAGTTGGATTCTGGAGGAAATGAGCTTTG
The DNA here is from genome assembly GCA_004027295.1 of Dolichotis patagonum. Classification (NCBI taxonomy): domain Eukaryota; kingdom Metazoa; phylum Chordata; class Mammalia; order Rodentia; family Caviidae; genus Dolichotis; species Dolichotis patagonum. Next base: position 74,540 of record PVJX010002611.1, on the reverse strand, counting down.
TTAAAAACAGTTCTGTAATAACAGGAACAAGGAAGGCAGCAGCAAGGAGGGCGAAGGGAAAAAGCTAGTTTTCATATCTTGCTGTCTACTTGCAAAGATTTGGGACCAGCTGGATCTCAAATTAAAAGCTGTTGCTCACAACACTCTCGTGAGTCAGGGAGATCTTGTAAAAGGATCTAATTCATTGTTTCAGTCAGGGAACGCACAGGTACGCACTCACAAACTAGTTACACTGAAATGATCTACATGGCCAGCTGTGTGTACAGACTGCCACTTAAACTAAGCAGGAGCTTCGCCTGGTCACAAGCTGCAGACTGGTGCAGTGAATGCTGACATGCAAAAGCAAGTCTGTTTGGCAGAGTTCTGTAAGATATTTCAGATGGAAAAAAAAAAAGATATTTCAGATGGGTTAGACTGGTCCTCAATTGGTTTGCACAGTTTTTAGCAAGTACATCAAATTCCTTGAAAATCTGTGTCACCAGAGCCTCGTTCCTAGACATAGGATAGAACCACCAAGAAGCCAGCCCTCATCCGGCGAGAAGTCAGTGCCCAGATAATCTCTCTTGAAAACTCTATCTCCAAGGCATAGAGCATGAGGGCCCAGGGATCTTACCCTCTGATCACAGCATCTGGAACTCAAGGCTGCTCCAATTTCTCCCCCAAAGGCTGTACCGGACAGATTCCTGTTGGACCCATCAGGCAGACAGGAGCGTGAGGAGGCTGCCAGCTGGACAGCTGATGTAAATAGACGCAGACTGGCCTGCTGTGTACAGCAGAGTGCTGTGGCATGACAAAAATGTACCACAAACCAGGTAGGAATGTTCAAGTGCAAAGAAAGTAGCCAAGCACACAATCACAGTGACCGCCCCATCTCTCTGCCTATGGCCAACTCCTAACTACTGTCAGTGACACCAATGGTACTGACCGGAAGACGAGCCAGGAAACCACACATGCAATGTATTTCTTCCTGTCATTCCCGGCTTATTCACCTGGTAATTACAACAATGTGGCCCCAGAAACAACCAGATTTGATCACTAGTGATAAGGGTTTGAGCTCAGCTCTACCTGGAAGCTACCCATGCCTAGGGCACTGGCAGGATGCCCAAGGATAATACTGCTTTCATTCTTGGCTTTTTCTCCCCTTGCTGGGTCATCTGGGGCAAACTGCCTGTGTGAGCCCTAAGTTTGGTTTACACCTGGGAAAGGGTTCAACTATATTCATCTTCTGGTGATGTGGCATGGAAAAAACTTGAAGAATAAAATTTGAAGAAATAAGAGGAAATGTAAATACTGTTAAGTCTCTGAACTAAGTATTTCAGAAGTATAATTGTCTTCCGTGCACACAGGTAGAGAGCCCTGGCCTTCTAGGTTTTTCTGTCTTCTAGGTCACGGCAGCCATGTTGGAAAGTGGGTGTGGTCTGTGCAAGGAAATTCAGTGTCTTTTCATAACTGTAATCCTCAACCCTGGTTTGAGAACAAGTAAAATAGTCAGGGACCTGCTTATCTAGATAAAGGTATTAATTTCCACTAATGTGTAATACAGAAGGTAAAACATGCAAGCATTCACCCCTAGGAGCCACAAACCTAATTCTGTACACAGAGGCCGGAACACTGACCTGAGACTTGTACCACACTGATACGGCACTCAGCAGCGGGACACACTGGACTCAGTCTACAAGCCTGAGAAGGCGACGTCAGTGAAGGCACGCATACCACTGCTCAGTGAGAACAAAGGCAACACTGTAAACTCGGCACAGGCCTTGGCCCCTTCTCGTCCAGCAGTTCCTCAGCGCAGGGTCAGTTGGTCAGGTCTCCAGCACTCTTACAATGGAGAAACAGAAATCCATTGACGCTGACATTTCTTGCCTGTCAGTGCCTACCCAGGGATTCAAATCAGATGTCTGAACCTGCTGTGCGCTCCGGCAAGGGTCTCTAGGGTAGGAATCAGCAAACTCTCTGTGACGGGCCCAATGGTAGTTATTCAGGCTTTGTGGGCCACATACTTAGGCCATACATTCTTTTTCTTACATATTTTTACACTTACATATAAGTTGACAATTTATAAATGTATACATTCATGAGGTTCAAAATGATGTTATGATTTATGAATGTAATGTGGAATAATTAAATCAAGCTAATTAATGTATTTAGCACTTCACATACTGTATTTATCATTTCTTGTGAGAACATCTAAAACCTACTCTGAACAACTTGGGAATGTACTGTATAATTTTTTCTCTTTTTTTTTCTGTCTTTTTACAACTCTTTAAAAATGTAAAAACCACTCACAGTTGGTGGTTCATACAAAACCATTCTCCCATCCCACGATTTGCTGATCGCTACCCTAGACTTTATCCGAAGTCTGTATGTCAAAACTCTCACTCTGCTGAGTCTGCCTAGAGGTGCCCTTTCTCCTCCTGCAGGGCTGGTACAGACGCTGCAGAGGCAGCTCTCCACTAAGGAGCCACTGAGGAATGTAAAAGGGAGAATCTGGAGTCATCTGCACTGGATCGGACACGCTGGTTAACTTTCCTCACACGAAGCATTTCGAAAGCATTTGTGGAATTTAACTTATTGAATTATCAATCTGGGGTATATAAGGAGCCATAAAGCATCTTTATCTTTCTATTTCTGCTTCATAATAACTCTCCCATGCTTCTGTCAGATCACCTGCTCTGCTCCTGGGTTCCAAACCCACACTTGAATTGCCTCAGGCACCAACTCTTCCTCCACTTGCATTTGTGGTATGGACAGTAAGAAAACTATCAAGAGTAAGATGGGTTTGGACGAAGTAATATGGATGAAGAGTCTGAAGGTGGGGATAAGTCCATTTTGAGCAAAGAGGAAAGGCTGTCTATAATGTAGGCACCATCACACATCGATATAGGCTTTGTAAACAAGGACCAGACTACTATAAAGGAACCTGGGGATGACATACAAATGTTTATGAATCTTTAGTTATACTTCTGCATATACCATGAGCTAGAAGGAAACAAAAAGACTTACAGCAGAAGATTAATACTTATACATATACTAATTATTATTCATTATGCTACCACTATACTGTTTGCCAGAAATGCATTTTTAATCTTTGTAATAACTGCAAATAGATATTATTATGCTTTCCTTGCAGTTGACAAAATTGAGACTCTTACAGAGATTACCTTTATCCAAGATCACAGAGCTAGAAAGTAAAAGATCTAGGCTTTGTCTGACTCACGGCAAAGCTCTTGCTGTTTCTACCATAACGCCCTGCTGACAGCCTTAGAATATCTTAGGACAACAAGCAAATGCCTTAAGGCCTACTTGGGCTTTGGTCTGCCCTTTTCTATAATCTGAATATTAATGAATGACAAGATACTTCAAATTACAAGCACAGCATCTTCACAAGGGAGTGATTCAGGTAAAATCAATACAGTCTCATTCACACTTAAGCTGGGGACTTCCTGGGTCTGATGAGTTATTTACTCTTCACAAAAGGAAAGCCCTGGCATGGTGGTGCATGCCTCTAATCCAAATATTCTGGGAGGCCGAGGATTCAAGTTTGAGTCCAGCCTGGCCAACTTTGCAAGACCCTATCTTAAAATAAAAGAGGTGGGGATGTAGTCAGTGCAAAAGCCTAGGGTTTGATCCTGTCTCACACACACCCCGCCCATAAAGAATAAAATAGGATTTAAATGTGCTCAATCTTTGCCTAATGGCTAAAGAACTCTATATATCTTTCCTCATCTGTTAATTTTGTAAACGTGTGGCTGATTGGATTAGTCCCCTATCTTCCCAGGCCCCAGACTGTTATATATTAATCACTTAGTCTTCTTTGCTACTTCACCTTATTATTCAGTTGGATACAGCGCTGTCTAACTGAAATTCTAGATTTCTACCTTCCTTGCAGTGGGAGTGGCCATTTGACCACGTTCCGCTGGCTGTGTTACCCGGGACTTCCGGGCAGTCCTTTATGAGGAATGACAATGCCTTCTTCTTCCTCTTGCCCCATCCTGCTGCTCCTAGGGAACATAGGATGACCGGGGCAGCCACCACGGACGGAACGGTGTCTAGGGACAGGAGGGTGAAAACTGGAAAGCGGCTGGGTCTCACATGCAGAGCCGCCATACAGCTGAGCATTGGAGTTTTGTTGGCACTGAGAAAAAAATAAGCTTTTTATTTAAATTCTCAGTATTTGGTTCCTGCTGTTTACATCTATTTCTACATTACACAACTGACCACACTGCAATACTACGAGTCTTACTGATTCTATCCACCATTTTCCATCCTTGTTACTAAAAATCAACCAAAAAACTTTCACTTGTCCGACCTTCACATCAACTTCTAAACTGATCTCTCTCTCTCTTTCAAGTCATCCTTTGGAAATAAATTCTATTTGCTACATCAACTTCTTAGAAATCCTTAAAATACACAGGCATGGTGGTACAGATCTGTGATCCCAGAACTTTGGGAGGTTGAGGCAGGATGATCCCAAGTTTGAGCCCAGCCAGTGACTTAGCAAGAACTTGTCTCAAATAAAAATATTAAATTAAATTAAAAAATAAATAAAAAGGGCTGGGAATGTGTCTCAGCATAAAGGCCCTGGATGTAATTCCTAGTAACCTGCACATAAACATATTCACATACAATATTTAAAAGAACAATTTATTTTGTATTTTAAAATAGTGAACAGTGGGTTTTGATTATTTCCAATATAAAGATGTTTTTAAGTTTTTATGTGCTAGATGTCAATTACCTTAATTTGATCATCATTGTATGACTGTACTGAAATGTCACATCATGTCACATAAATACATACAGTTATATGTCAATTAAGGGAACACTTCAAACGTGTTCCATAACATTTAAGTTCCTTAAACTTGTCCTCTGTCCTTCATAACCTCTTCGTCTCATCCCTGCCCCACAGTTACAGCATCCCCTCTGGAACACTGACCTTTCATTTGTCTGACTAATTCCCAATCATCTTTCAGATTTTTCTGCCCTTTTGTTTATCTTGTATTAGCATAAGGCAGATATGTCTGTTATCCTTAGAGTAAAGACTGCAAATATTACAGAAAGCACTAAGGATATAATATGAGGAAATAAACTACATACATTTTCAAAGCAAAGAAGTGTATTATACACATTTCTCTTTCTTCTTTGGTCGTGTGCTGAGGTTAAAGAGTATCTTCTTCATCTTTGTGGTCACTTAGCTTCACCTAAACCCTGGCACATGGTAGATGCCTAAACTGTTTCCTGAACTGAACTAAGGATGAACTGAGTTTTCACCACGTTAAACAGGAAAAGTGTCTTTCTCCAGGACAGAATGCAGCTCACCACGGCGGTGGACATGCTTCGCCCCAGTACCACAGTCCCTCTCCTTGGTGAGGTTGGGGCTGCTGGAGAGGACGTGGGGGGCAGCAGCTGGCTTCTGGAAAGTGCAGCAAAGTACCCGAGGAACAGCTCCTCTCCCACCGCACTCCACTGCCTCCACTGCTGGGAGGGAGTCACACGCAGCATGAGAACCACACAGCGCGTTCCAGCTGGATGAGGAATGACTGACGTTTCTCCCTTCCTTTCTGTCTCCTCCTAACCTTACCAGTCCTCAGCTCTGTCCTGTTAGCTGCTTCCAATGGGCTCTGCTGACCAGCCAGGAAGGAATGCAGATGTGTCTCAAAAAGTCCGGCTGTAGCTGTGGAACAGTTTGTTTTTCCCTAAAAAGGGCAGTCTATGGAGTTACATAAAGCTCTGCTCTCCTCCCTGGGAGCTATTCCAGCTCCATCTAGAGGGCTTCTCAAGCCGTTTAGAATTTCAGGAAAAGGGTTTGGCATTTCCTACTTGGTCAGCCTTCACTGTCCACCTCTGGAAATGGGGAGGTTCCAGCACAGAGAAAGCTCCGTTTCCACTGCCAGCTGCAGCCCCACTGAGCTCACCTGGGGACAGGAAATACCACAATCCATTTACAGTCAACACTCCGAACAAGACAAGACTTTGCTAAAAACACTGCCTATCTGGCATCACGCTTTTGTGACACTGCGCAGAGGAGGCAGAACGGGGAATCGGCCCAACACACAAGCAGGCCAGCAGCCTCTGGACAGGTCTCCTCGCCGGCGTCAGGCAGCTGTCTAACGGACTCATCTGTGGGCTAAAAATCGTAAGATACCAAAGTCTTGCCCAGAGACTGGATAAGCAATCAATAAATATTAATTAAGCACATATGACACAGTACAGCGTGAACCATATGAACAAAGAGACCTGGTGCTGCCTCTGGGAAGTTTCTAGTTTACCCAGGCAGACTGAAGAAATGACTGTGGCTGTAAACTACTAAGTAGGCCTTCAGAATTATTCAGTAGACTGTATTCAAAAGAAAGACAGTTAAAAATCACAACAGCTCTGTTAAGAGGTCTCTTGGTATATTTATTAATCAGAGTCCAGTTTATGTTACATTGGTAATTAAAATCGCCTGTCATTGAACAGAAAACTCTGGCTTTGTGTGCAGGTGTGGTGGGGGATACTGGGGATTAAACCAGGGCCTCTGGACTGAGCTATATCCCTAAGCCTTTTTTATTTTTTATTTTGAGATAAGAGTCTTGCTAAGTTGCCTAGGCTATACTTGAACTTGTAACCCTCATGCATGATCCTCCTGGAGTGCTGGGTTAGCAGAGGCGTGTGCTACCCTGTGCAGACAAAAGCCACAACAAGGACAACAGCAACAAAATAAACCCTCTGGCTCTTGAAAAGTCACTAGACTTTATTAATAATCTGTTCTCAGTTGAACTACATTTTCTCATTCATTTTGCTGGCATGCAGGTCCTATGTGCATCATATATGTTTTATTGAAGGCACAGAACTCACCCAGGCTAACCAATACCCATTACAACGGAGTAGAACCCTGGTTTACCTTCCCAGCTTACTCTACTCATTTTCATTTCTTTTTGAGCAGCGTAGGATGATAGACAAGGCAGTATACAATTCTACTCCGGTGTTGGTTTTTTTTTTTTTTTTGGAGTTGTTTTGGAACAGCTCTGTTTTTAATAACAAATTCTGCAGCACCAGGCAAGTTACTTGACTCCCCCTCAACCTCAGAATCATGTAAAAATGGGGAGAATACCTGTATCACAGGTGGTGTTGGGAGTTACAGAAAAGATACATGAACCATCAGGGACAGTGACTGGTATTTAGTGAGGGCTCAGTATATGACAACTATAACTGTAGGCGACAATTTGAGCGACTCCCCTTGAATGCAGAACACTAGTTGCAACATTAGTTAAAATGAGTCGTATTTCCACGGACTGACAGGTACACAGCAGGCTATGCCATTCCCTTCTCCCTTCAACTGACTCCAATGCAAACAGGGCTAACCAAGATACCGGCGCGCAATCACGGAAGCCGACCGGACAGTCTGCCATTCCCTCAGATGGTGCTCTTCATGGAAGATGGAAGCACGGTGGGACCACAGAACTACTCAGCTCCGGAGTGTCAGCTGGCTCCCAGACCTAAAGTTGGAGGCTCTGACCACCAAGGGCAAAAAGTTCACACACCACACACGGAAGTAACAGCCTCCTAATCCATCCAGATGCTGTCCTGGTCACATTACAAGACTGGCCGTTCTGCTTATCTCCCTGCACACCGCAGAGATGTTTCTTTTCTCACCTGGCTGGTCAGCGCGAGTTACTCACACAGTTCCCGTCATCTTCCCTGTCACTCACCCTCCAACCACTCCCGTCCTCACAAGATAATAGATTCTGGGAGCAGGGCTGGATGAGGGCTTTTGTTGGAAACCACTATAAAGTGGCCCCGAGCAGGATTTAAATTTTACTACTTGGCTTTCTATGTTTATCTGTGAGTCTGTCCTAGGCCTCGGCCCCTTGCCTGGCGATGGGAGCTGATTCATAGTAAGTGAACCTCTGTGAACCACTGGTCCTGGCTGAGGCCTGTAGTGGCCTGTGAGGCCAGAGATACCTCAAAGGGCAAGATAAGGCCACAGCTGAGGACGCCTGGCTTCAACCCCAATTAACAAGATAGAGACTGCAGCTGCAGGAATTATTCCTACAGTCTCACTTCTACCATGTCTTCATGATAAGACAGCTCTACTGAATTGACTTGATTCATTACTTGGAGACGTTGTTGAAGTGACTCCCAAGGTCCTGCTCATTACCTGCACTTTCCTCAGTTTCTCCGCCCCTTGCTGTTGAACCTAATAAAGTGGGCTGATTCAGAGAAGTTTCTGTCTTAGCCCTCGGAGTCTTGAGCTTAACTAAAGGATTTTGACCCTCCTGGAGCCCTAAAAAAATCATACAATTGTCTCTTTTTATTTAACTTCCGCCATACACTCACTTGGGAGATGGGGGATCTAGGTCAGGACCCGATAGGCTTTTGTCCAATATTCTCACTTGGATCAGGATTAGAACCCCTTGGCCGCCCTTAACTTTGAATATGTCTTGGTGTCCTTACTCTTGCTATGAGTTGCATTGAAGGTGGTAGATTGGAATTAACTTGCAGGGATTCCAATAATGTTTCAATGGGATTACAAATATAACTTTCTGAATTGTGAGGAAGATCAGAAAAGGGATTACAATACTTGGATTAAAATATTCAATATCTGGATTACAATAATAACAAGTGTTCACACCTGTAATTTCAGCACTCAGGAGGCTGAAGCAAGAGGACTGTTGCAAGTTCAAGACCAGCCTGGGCTACAAGGTGAGCTCAAGATTAGCCTGAATTGTGCAGGGAGACCCTGTCTCAAAAAGACAAAAAGATGTGAACTAGGAATTTCCTTTTCTTGAACCTGAATGCCCACTACTGCTTTTTTGAAACTATACTACTGCTGAATTTCCTAATTACAATAGAGAACTGTGTCACTCTCATAACCAGTGTTTTAACAGGCACTGGACCTCAAGTTCTTTAATTTTTTTGTGGCTCTGTTCTTTTGTTTCCCTGTAAGTTGTAAAGTAAAGCAACTCTGCCTCAGGAAACATCACAAGGAAAAACACAGAAAGAAGATTAAAGTGAATTTGCAAGTTAGCTGTGAATCAAGAATTTTCCACCGAGTAAACACCGTTAGGTACATGACGACCTGAATGGGTCTCTGTCAGAAGAACACAGTGAAAACAAGTCCTCACATGAACTTGTGGGCTGACGGGATTCTCCTTAAAAGGAGAGACATCACGTGGCCTTCACCAAATCCACTTTAGAAAGGTTTCTGCTCTCTTTAAGTTTCTTCATCTTTTTTCTAATTCCTACAAGCAGTGTTCTTAATTTTAGGTCCTCCTCAACACCTCTTTCAAGGGATAGTAATGAAATCTTTGGGCAAAGATTCCTATGGGCCAGGAATTGAGGTTGATTGCTAGGAATATGGTGGTGATCCAAAAAGATTCTTGCCCTCAAGGAATGATCTAGCAGAGGAAGGCAGACAAACAATCACACCAACAAAAAAAAAGTAACTATGAACTGTGAATGCCACAAACAAAAGCGTAAGACAGGGCCATAGGCTACATAGTGAGTTTGAAGTCATCTGTCTCAAAAAATACCCTAGCCAACCAAACATACAAACCCCAGAACTTTATTGTTTCACAGTTGTGGAAGCTAAAAATCCAAAATCAAGGTGTTGGCAGGACTGTGTTCCTCTATTTTCTTTCTTTTTTTTTTTTCTTTTCTTTTCTTTTCTTTTTTCTTGAGACTGGGTCTTGCTATGTATCCCAGGCTGGTCTTGAACTCATGGCAATCCTTCTGCCTCAGTCTCCTGAGTGCTGGGATCCCAGGTGTGTGCAACCATGCCTCGCCGCCATGTTCCTTTTGTAACTGTTAGGGTTTGTGTCTAGATGTTCCCCAAAGCCTCATGCTGGCATGGGCAGCACGTTTTACAGGGACAGCTGAACCTAGAGTTTGTGACTGACTCATGGTCCAATGCAGGCTTACGGGTATGAGAGCTACACCACCCTAGGGCAGGTACACCATATGCAATATAAGGGACAGAACGCTTGTTCCTTCTCCCTCGCTTACTGCTTTTGCTGTCTTCTGCCACTATGAACTGTTACCCTCTGCCAAATGCCACCCTGCCTTAGAGCTACCCCATCATGGACTGAACCTCTACAAACTGTGTGTCAGTAAACCTTTCCTCTCCCAATTTCAGGCATCAGATATTTTGTCTCAGCAATGATAAAAAGTAACAAAGGCAGTAACATATAAAGGAATCCTTCTTTGCTTTTTTGTGGTTTTTTTGGCTGCACTGGTGACTCAACCCAGATCCTTTACACTGAGCTACTTCCCAGCCTGTCATATTTTTTATTTTGAGACAGGATGTCACCAAATGCCCAGACGGGGCTCAAATTTATGATGCCTGTGTCTCGGCCTCTGGAGTAGCTGGGATTATAGTTGTGTGCCACCGTGCTCACTGTCACATAAAACTTAGATTAAATAAATTTGTTCTGCTTTTTTTTAAAAAAAGGACAGTGCTATAAGAGGACCTGCTTAAAAGTGAGTGAGTGGGGAAAAGTCTCTCTGGTAAAATGATGTTCAAACTGAGGGAATGAAAACAAAAATAGATGAGCGAAGAAAACACTCAGGCAGAGGAAAAAGGAACTGTGCTTGACCATTTGAAAATGGGAGGGATTTTCACAGCTTTGTGGAGGAAGTTGGGACGAGCTAAAAGCAAATACACAAAAACTATACAAAACAAAATATAGTCAAGTGTTAGAAGTTATTATATATTATAAATTACATAATAATAAAAGTTCACAGACTGTCAACACTGTAAACACTGAATATTAATTTAAACAGAAACTGTGAAAATGGGTATAACAATGCTAAGTTTTTGTCTTCCTTATGATTTATTTATTTATTTATTTTTGGGTACCAGGGATCAAACTCACGACTACGTGCTTGCAAGGCAGGCACTTACACCACTGAGCTAAATCCCCAGCCCTAAGTTTTTGTCTTCCATACTAGGAAATCAAAAGATAATGTTTAAAATCAAGAAAAAAGTAAGAATTATTTAGAAAATGGACATAGCCAGTGAAACAGCTAAACAATTGGAAGGTAGGGTTATTGGAGAATGATACAGAGGAGAAAAAAGGTAGACCTAGGGACTATTATTTTTTCATTGAAAATTTTATAGTAATATTTAACTTCCATGTACACACATATGAGAAATTCTTTTGCGGTACTGGCCATTGAACTCAGGACCTTCGTACTGACCTACATATCCAACTCTTTAAATTATTTTAAAGATTTTTTAAAGTCTTGCTAAATCAGTAAGTTACCTTGGGCTGGGCTTGAACTTGCAGTCCTCCTGCCTCAGCCTCCCAAGCACTGGGATTATAGGTGTGTATCACCGTGCCCAGCTTCCATGTCCATATATTAAGGTGGTGAGTATACAAGTCTACCAAAACATATACATTATTCAGCAGTTCACCACACTAATAAATGTCTGGAAGCTAATGGCCACCACTGCCACTGCTTGTATTTACAGGGCCAGTTTCTATCCAGCTACTTCAGACTGAGACCTGGGGGAACCACAGTCCGGAGCCTCAGAGAGCTCATCGATGGGGCCTGGTTAGAAGTCCTGCTACCGTCGAGCAGTTATGAGGTCAATCTAGGCGACCCCAGTAAAATGAGTCGGGGCCCTTTGTCACTGGTTCCATCTGCATGGTTATACCTTCCCGCTGGTGTTTAAAAACCAAGCTAAACAGACCTGTGTTAATCAAAAGTAACCTCTTGCTGTCTAGCAAGGTCAGTCAAGTCTCCCCAGGAATTACGTTTGGAACCTTCCATTCACTATTTTTTTTTTTTTTTTTTTGTCTTTTTGTTACAGGGTCTCACTGTGCGGTTCAGGCTGGCCTTGAGCTCACTTTGTAGCCCAGGCTGGCCCTGAACTCTCAGCCCTCTACCTCAGCCTCCCTTCTGAGTGCTGAGATCATAGGCGTGTGTCACTGTGCACTACAAATCATACTGAGGTTTTCACAGGCTGGTCAGAAAACGGTTCAGAAAGACCAAATGACTGACTCTTAAGAAAAGGAGCAATACCGGCAGCGTGTGTGTGTGTATGTGTGTGTGTGTGTGGAGGGAGTTCGGAGGAGAAAGTTAGGCACAAAACAAGACACTGAGCAGACTCAGAACTCAAGCGCATCTGGTGAAAGAAGAACTACTAAAACTGCAAGACTAAAGATTTGGCCTTTATACACACATTACAAAATTTTATATGTCAAAACTGATAGACAAAATTAAAAAGCAAACAAATATATCCTGCAAATACAACAAAAGGCCAATATCCTTCAAATGTGAAGAATTTACGTGAAGTGGGCATGGTGGCACAGATCTGTAATGCCACCACCTAGGGAGGCTGAGGCAGGAGGATCACGTGAGTGTTCAGTCTGATAAACTGAGTACCTTAGCAAGGCCCTCATGATAAAAACTTTAAGTCTGCACTGCAGGAGTGTTAACTGTCAGCACGGCGTAGTGCAGACCTCGGGAGCTTCCTCATTCTGTGCTACTGAACCTCACACTCTGCACTCCTGCTCTTCCCAGCCTGCTGCAATCACTGTCCTACTTTCTGCTTCTGTGATTGTGACTATTTCAGACACCTCATACAAGCAGAATAATGCATTTGCTTATTTTCCTTACAAAGAAGTTTTTTTTGTTTTGGGGGAGGTTTTTTTTGGTACCAGTGATTGAACTCACAACCTCTTGCTTGCCCGGCAGGCCCTTATGCTGCTGAGCTAAACCCCTGGTCCACAATTTAGATCTTAATAGAAAAACTGGGTAGGACATAAGCAAATACTTCTCAAAAGAACATGGTTAATGAATATACAAAAAGATTTAACTTATAAAATGCCATCTTTTGCCTATCAATTATAAGAAAAAACAACACTACTTCATTCTGGCGAAGGTATTTGAAGTGGGCACTTTGCAGCATCGGGGACTGTCACGGCTCACACTCGGGGGCCAGCGCTCTGCCACTATGTGGTCTCTGGTCCTCTGATGCACTGTTCTGAGACAGGGGCGCACTAAGTTACCCAGGCTGGAGTCAAAGCTGTCCTCCTCCTGCCCCGGTGGCCCAAGTGGCCCAAGTTACAGGCACATCCAACCTGGGCCCAAACAATGCTGGCACTTGTACGCGTTAGTGAATGTCACTGTGACAAAGACCTGTCAAGATCAGCGTAAGGGTTATCGTGGCTCCTGGTTTCAGAAGCTTTAGCCCACGGTCCACTGGCTGCTCCTGGGCTGTGGTCACCCAGCAACACCACGGCGGCGAGGAAACTGCACACCTCACGGCCACCTGCCGGAAGCAGAGGCCCAGACGGCGTCTCCAAATCAAGACGGGGTCTCACTACGCAGCTCAGGCTGGCCTTCAACTCACTTTGTCGCCCAGGCAGGTTTCAAACTCACAGCGGATCCCCTCGCCTGCGACCCAAGTGCTGGGGTTACGGCGTGTGCCACCGTGCCTGGCAAAGGCATGTAACTTGAAGCATTTTCTCAGTTCCAGTCTGAGGAACTAACCACATTTTCTTCATTGCTCTCCATACCCCTGGGGGGAAGCACCTGTCTTTCATCTTTCACTTTTCTACTGTACATTCCGGGAGCTGGCTGTGTGTCTCAGTACCTTTCCCTGAGGGATGCAGGAAGCAAGCTATTTGTTTACCCACTTGGTTTGACAAGCGGCAAGCAGTGCACATGCCTACAAGTGTCTAAACGGGCCGGAGACTCAGCTCAGCGGTGTAAGCGCCTGCCTGGCAAGCGCGAGGTCGTGAGTTCAATCCCTGGTATCAAAAAATAAAAAAATGAAACTATGAAGTGTCAAAACAGAGTCTGGATCCACCATTATGCTCCATCGTCCTGACTTCATGTACGTTCCTGGAGTGTCAGAGGTCCAGCAACCCACACCAATCCAGGGTTAAACAAGTCTCTTCATCTTTCTGGTAGAAGTCGGCCAGTTCAGTACAATGGCCATGAACCGGGTTTGCAAGTCTTGGAGGAAGTCAGAGGCGAATCATCAGATTACTCTCGGGTGGCTGATGAAGGTGACCCATCATGGAAATACGTGTTTTCCTAACACAGGGTGGTGTGGGCAGGTGACGGTGACGGTGATGACGTCTGACAGTGGCCAAGTGAGCCGCAGGTCTTGTGACAGTGAAGGAGAGCAAGCTCCTGACACAGACTGCGGGAGTGCAGGCCTCTGACTCAGACGACAAAGGAAACAGCAATGCGAGCTCATGTCTGACCAGTGAAACGCGCGAAGGGCCAAGCGGCCAGTGCTGGCCCCACGTATGCGGGCATGTGCTGCGGTCACGCGTGCACTGTCCCAGGTGTGACCATTGAAGCAAAGACTCTTTGTTTTGTCCAGTGCTATGGGTATTTTAGTTCATATGGAAATTTATTTCTGACGTTCTTGTTTAGACTTTGTACATCAAAAATCAGTCAATATTGAAAATTTTGATGCATTTTTTATAAACAATAAATATTAAAACTCAATCCTTTGTTTTTGTGATTTTTTTCCTGCTAAGTACTCATTGTTTAATACAGTAAAACTCATAAAATTGGAATAATTCATCAATAGAAATATTCTAGCGGATAAATGTGGGTCTCACACACCCACAGTCATGTGCCTGGATGACAAAATTAATCTCCTGCTCCCAGGGCTCCTCGTGAATTGGAGCTTTATAGCCTCGATCTCTAGAGGAAGAAACCCAGTGTGACACCCTCAGTCACACTCTCAGAGGTACCATTCGACTTTCATTTCTTAGGCCTGATCCACTGTAGCATTTTCTGTTTTGTTTTGTTTTGTTTTTTTTAAAGCTTTTACATTGATCAAGTATTAGGCCCACCAAGTAAGGGGCTGAGAATAGAGTCTGGGGTTGACAGCAGTTACTCAAAACGTGGCCTGGGGACACAACAAGCCTCGCCTGGTAATTTATTAGGCAGGTATATATTTGGGGCCCAGGTCAGACTTACCACACAGAATTTCAGGAGTGACCCATGTGAATTTTTTGTATCCTAAAGTTTGAGAATCCTACTCTAGAGGAAGCTGGACAGAGAAGCCAACAGTACTCAAGGGAAGGAAGGCGTAGAGCCTCCCAGTCTTCAATGGACTGCACATTTTTAAAAGACAAATACATTACCGTCCAGGACGTGGTGCATACGCATAATACCAGCACTCTGAAAGGCTGAGACAGGAAGATGTCAAGTTTGGATGTTTTGTTTTTTTGTTTGTTTTGTTTTTTTGGCTTTTGGGGTTTTTTTGGTACCAGGGATCGAACTCACGACCTCACACTTGCCAGGCAGGCGCTTATGCTGCTGAGCTAAATCCCCAGTGAAAACGTCAAGTTTTAACCCATCCTGGACAACTAAATTATAGGCTATCTCGAAATAAAAATTATAAAAATGAGCTGGGATGTAGATCAGTGTAAAGGCCCTGGGTTCAATCCCCAGTACCATAAAAATAATTAAGTACACACTCTATCGAATACTGTAAAAACAAAGGTTGGTTTCACATTATAAACTACAAAGTATGGGACGTGGTGGCACATATCTGTAATCCCAGTACTCAGAAGGCTGAGGCAGGAAGACTGCCACAAGTTTGAGGCCAGCCTGAACTGTATAACCCAAGTTTAAGGCCAGTCTGAATACAGAGCAAGACCATGTCTCAAAACACCAAAATAAATAAAGTAAATACAAATAAAATAAACTCCAAACTATGGCTACAAAAACTTCTTAACTCTGGGTTAAAATAGATCTTAGGTTAAAAGGGATTCAGGTCATTCCTGATTTAAATCAGTTCATTAAATAAAGGCCAATGGTTTCACAGGAATTTGAACTACAAAGTGAGACTCTGTCTCAAAAAAAAAAAAAAAAAGTGAGAACAGAATACTCCTAAAGGCATTGTAGATGGATTAGATTAGATAGATTAGATAGATTACCTCCGAGGATTTAGCTCAGTGTCATAAGCACCTGACTGGCAAGTGCAGGGTCATGAGTTCAATCCCCAGCACACACAAAAATAACTAACTAACTAAATAAATAAGATAAAATAAAAGCAAATCACCACAGAGGAGGAAGTCGGAGACCTACTCCTGATCCTATACATACTGGAGTTGTTTCTCTTCCAAAATGTTCTTGTTCTTTAAAGGTGGTTTTTTTTTTTCTGTTCATGTAAAGATGCAGACAAATTTTGTTACACAGAACAATTTATTGTCTGAGTTCTCAACAGCTAGAGTTTTCTATAAGATGGTAACGATTTCTGTTTAAATATTCCCCAAAGGACAGTAATTTGGACATCTGTTTTTTGTTTGTGTGTTTTGCCGTCCTGGAGATTGAACCCAGGGCCTGCACATGCTGGCAAGTCCTCTAGCACTGAGCTCTCTCTCCAGCCTTCTTTATTTATTCATTCATTTTTATTTTGAGATAGTAGCTCTCTCTCTGTCTCTCACTCTTTTTTAAGCTACATAGCCCAGGCTGGTCTCAATAATAGTGATCCACCTGCCTCGACCTCTTTGATTTTTTTTTTTAATCAGTACTCAGGATCAAACTCACGACCATGCACTTGCAAGGCAGGCGCTTATGCCGCTGAGCTAAGTCCCCAGCCCCTACCTTGACCTCTTAAGCACTAATTACAGCTGTGTATCACCATGCTGGCTGATTTAAAACTTCCATCTCACTTATCTACCACCAAACTTTACCCTTAACACAACTGATTATATATTTTCTAGATTGGCTGAGTAGTTTGTTTCAACCATTAAAAAAAAGGAGTTCTAGTCATGCTTTGCTTTTGGTTTTTGGCTTTTGGTTTTTTCAGAGAAGGTCTCACCATGTACTTGAACTCACTATACTGCTCAGGCTGGCCTTGAACTCTCAGTGATGCTCCTGCCTCAGCCTTCCTAGTGCTGGGATCACAGCCATGTGCCACCGCCCTGGTTTGGGAGCACCACCAGAATCAGTGAATGCTCCCCAGGTGACTATGTGCAAGAGTGTCCCTTATTCGGCTGTATAAGAGCTATTCTGCGTTTTAAAAATGGTACTCTTTACACTTACAGCTGTGTGTCTGTGTCTATGTAAGTGATGGTTTATGGTATGTGGTTCACCTCACACCCAGCCCATCTGCCTGTTAATCTGCCCAGTGTTACAGCGGCTGCAGCAGGTAAGCCTGGACAGAGCACTGCCCACCCACAACAGTCCTAAGTCCCAACAACCCGTTAACAGGACCATCAACTGCATGGCAAAGGGACAGCCGTGGCTTTTTACTGAACTGTGAAAGTCTGCATTAAAGAATAGAGAATTTCAGACTTGCTTTCTTTTAAAGGGCAGTCCTTTATTTAACAATATTCTGTAGCAAAGGGGACCCAAAAAGAAAAGCTGCGCTGTTTGGACTGAAGGCATGCACTTGGGAGTAGTGTCCTCTGTCCATCGCTCCTCCTCTGTTCCGCGTTCTCTTCCCCTCTTTCCATGGTCCCCTGAGGAGGCTCTCTAAAGCACTTTGAAAGCCACTGACCAAGATGGGTGCCCTGTGGAGTCATGCTTTTAGTCTTGTGTCATCTGTATCCATCTACAATGCCTTTAGGAGTATTTTTTTTTTTTTTTGAGACAGAGTCTCACTTTGTAGCTCAGGCTGGCCTTGAACTCACTATATAATTCAGGCTGGTTTCCAGCTCACAGTGATCCTCCTGCCTCAGCCTCCCGAGTGCTAGGATTACAAACTTGTGGCCACCACATCCTGCTTTGCTCTTCTTTTTTCTTTTACCTGAGCATGAATAAAACTAACTTTCCATTTATTCCTAAGTAAACTAAATATAAAGCTGCTTTTCTTGTTTTACAAAGAATTATACAGGAAGACTCTGAGATCTTAAGATAGACTGGATTCTAAAATAACTAAATTCTCTTCGCTCAATTATTAATCCATGTCTTTGTCCTCAGGACCTCATACAAGAAACTAAAAACATCACAGATACCTCAAAGTTTATTGCCCCATGTTTTTGGAAAAGATAAAAGATTATCTCGTTAAACAAAGAATTCCAATTCTTCTTTAATTATCAAAATTAAGTATACAGAATATATAAGCTGTAATGAAAACCTTTTCTTTCTTCCTTCCCCTCGCCCCCCCACCAGCCATCTAGCTATGTTGGCCTCAGTCCCCGGCTCCAGTGATCCTCCAGCCTCAGCTTCCTGAGTAGATAAACAGCACTCCGACAGCTTAACTCCTTCTTGACTACTCATTAGCGTTAATTAATACACTAGGCTGAGATGGTTCTGTTCTCGGTGTCAATTAAGGACTTGCATACAAAATCACTAAGTCCACTAGGGCTGGGTGCTGAAAGTAAATAAACACAGTTTACTTTTGCCACATCTAGACAACAGTATTGGGAATCTTAGCTTGAGAAAATCAGGCGAGAAAAAGAAATAAAAAGCATCTAAATTAGAAAGAAAGAAGTAAAGTCATCTGTGTTCCCAGACAATATGATCTTTTATGTAGAGTCCTAAAGATTTCACAAAAAGCTTTTCGGATAAATTACTGCATAGCAATCAAGTGAGGCACAGCGGCACACATCTGTGATCCCAGCACTGGAGGCCGAGGCTGGAGGGTCCCAGTCTCGGGCTATTTCAAAAGTGCTCAATTCTATCCTCAGTAATGAAGAAAAAAATCAGCTGTGTTTCTACAAACTAACAAGGAGCAATTTGAAATGGAAATTTCTGAAAAGATCCCACTTACAACACACATAAAAATAAAATACTTAGAAATAAACTTAAAGCAGTGAAAGACCTGTATTGTGGAAACTACAAGTGCTGCTGAGGAAAATAAAACAGACACAAAGGCAAAGTCACGCGTTCCTGGAACAGAAGACCTGATACCCTTAGGAGATCTACACTACTCAAAGGGATCCAGAGGTGCAAAACCCACTCCGAAGGCTGGGGATACAGCTCAGTGGCATAAGCGCCTCCCTGGAAAACACCAGGTCCTGAGTTTGAAACCCGTGCAAAAAAAGAGAAACCAATCCCTAACCAAATAGCAGCAATGTTTTTTTTCCAGAAATAGAAAAATCTATTTTAAATTCTTAAGGATTCTCAAGTGATCTCAAATAGCCAAAACAATCTTGAAAAAGAAAAAGTTGGAAGACTTATACTTCCGCATTTCCTAAGCTTAACACAAAGTTTAAGTCATCAAGATACTAACGGTACTGGTACACAGACAGACCAAAAAAACAGAGTAGACAGCCTTTGACCTTTTCTTTTCTTTCTGGTACCAGGAATCAAACTCTGGACCTTGCACTTGCCAGGCAGGTGTTTATGCCACTGAGCTTTATCCGCAGGCCCCACCTTTGACCTTTTACATATCTGGTCAAAGGATCTGAGACAAGGGTGCGAAGTCTATTCAATTGATAAACGATAATCTTTCAACAAATTGTGTTAAGAAAAAATTGATATCCACATGTAAAAGAAAGAACCCTTATCATAGTTCTTTATTTTAATCACATACAGTTAACTCAAAATGCATCAAAGACCTAAACACGAGAGCCAAAACTATTTTTAAAAACAGAAGAAAATGAGGGTCAGGGATCTAGCTCAGTGGCGGATGCTCCTGCCTACCAAGTGCAAGGTGGTGAGTTCGATCCCCGGTACCAAAAAAAAAAGAGTGTAAAAACAGAAGAAAATGAGTAAAAAAACAAAGAAACAAGTAAAGCTTCATGCCATTGAATTTGGTAATAATAAAAGAAAAAACAGATGAACTTGATTTCAGAATTAAAAACTCGTAGCTGGGTACTGTGGTGCACGCCTCAAAGTCAAAACCAGAACCAAAATAAAACTTCTGTCCATCAAAAGATATATATCTAGATCAATATATAAATGTAAATAAATAAATATTTTTTGGTATCAAGAATTGTACCTAGGATCTCACACCGGGCAGGCAGGCACTGTGCCTCTGAGCTACACCCCCAGCCCATCTAAAGACATTACAGAGAAAATGAAAAGGCAAACCACGGCATGGAAGAAAATGTTCGAAAACTACACCTGATGGTGGGTTAACGTCTAAATATCTAACGGCTGGGATGGTGGCACACGCCTGTAATTCTAGCACTTGGGGAGGCTGAGGCAGGAACACTGTCGTGAGTTCCAGGCCAACCTGGGCTACAGGGTGAGTTTGAAACTAGATCTCTTGTTCACTGCTGGTGAGAATGTAAAATGGTAGTTACAATGGAAAACAGTACAGTAATTCTTTAAAAAATTAAAGATAAAATTATAGAGCCCATCAATTCCATTTCTGGGTATATTCAAAAACATATTTGTACACTAATACCCCGGCATTATTCACAACAGCCAAGGTGACGCAATCCAAGTGTTTCTCCACAGATAAATGGATAAACTGAATGTGGCATCTATATGTATATATATATATATATAGAGAGAGAGAGAGAGAGAGAGAGTATTAGTTCACCTCAGAAAGGAGGGAAATTCTGAGCTGTAATGTAGATGAACCTTAAAGACCTGATTTTAAGTGAAATTAACCAGTCCCAAAGAGACAAATGTCATAAAATTTCACTTACAGGAGGCATCTACAGAATCAAATTCACAATGAAAACCTTCCTACAAAGGTGTGTCTTTGCACACATAAGAATTGGAGGCAAAAAAATTGTAGATTTGGAGACATCTAGGGCCAGCTTGCTCCCTGCAGTCTCAAGATCAACCATTTCACACAAAAGAAATACAAAATTCACAGTGATGAATGCAGAATGGTGGTTGCCACAGTGCGGGAGGGCAGGGAGTGAAGAGTTATTGGTAGAGTTTGGAAGAGTTTGAAAACAGTTCTAGAAATGTTAGTCATAATGGCTGTATAATAAGGTGACTGTAGGAGCTGGGGACTTAGCTCAGCAGCATAAGCGCCTGCCTGGCAAGCATAAAGTCATGAGGTCGTGAGTTCAATCCCCAGTACCAAAAAAAAAAAAAAAAGTGACTGTACTCGGTACTTATGACACTTGAGAATGGCTAAAATGGCAAATTTTATGTTATGCATATTTTACTGCAATTTTTAAAAAGGAGTAAATTTGGTACTCTTGCCTGCTGCCAGCTCTGTGCAAGCAATGTTGGTATCTGCCCCCCCCCCAATGTTCTTATTTTGCAAGGCAGACTTTTTTGAAAGAAATAACAATATTACACGCCAATGTTTGAGTGGGCATTTTCTGGGCAACCCCCACACTTATCAACCATATCCTCTTACACAGCCTGCCCTTACCCCAACCCTTCAGTCAAGTGACTTTTAACAGGGTGCACAGGCATTGTGTGTGAGTAACCGGAGAGGAAAAGGGTGAGTTATTGTCCTAAATTTACAGGCCAGTCCCAGAGAGAAAAACAGAACATACAAGCCACCCCATGAACTAGAGTTGCTAGATTTAGCAAGTAAATATATAGGACTCTGTTGTTTATCTGAAATTCAAATTTAATGGTGCATCCTGTATTTTATCAGCCAACGCTCTGAAGTATTGGAACTGTGAAGAAAATAATCCAGAGTGTTGTGGTGTTACTGAGGTCTTAATAGGGAGCCTAGACAGGCCAGCCCATCAAAAAAATATACTAGTTACAAAAAAAAACCCCAAAACCAAAACTTGTAATGCTTAATCCAGCTCAGGAACTCCCCCTCCCCACGCTGAGTTTCTATGAACTAAGACTTACTTTTAAGACTGCGTCCCCCCCACTCCCCACCTACCGGGGATCAAACTCACGATCTCATGCTTTGCTTGCCAGGCAGGCGCTTGTGCCGCTGAGCTAAGTCCCCCAGACTTACTTTTTATACAGACATGTCAGAGGGCGGAAGAAAGTAGAGAAGGATAAATTAAAGCTAGAGATGGGTGAGAACATACCTAGCCTCTAGTTCAGATGGGTTTGGCTTTTGAAATGTACCTTAAAGACCAACTTGAAAATCAGGAAAGCAATAGCGGTTAAATGCCCTGTAGCCCAGCTGCAGGTGGCACAGGTGACAACAAGACAGTGACTATTGCTCTTCCTTCCAGCGAACTACACTGCTGCTTCATGTCTGTGGTGTCCTCAGAAACACCTATCACTGTTTGTAGCTCTGGAAAGCGAAGCCCGGGACTCCCTGCTAGGCAAGGACTGTGCTTTGCCACTGGCTGCATCCCTAGACCCCACCATCACTGTTTGATGTGCTAATACTTTGAATCCTGGCTACAAAACGCTACTACTAGTTAGCAATAACTTCCAAGCTTATAAACTCCTGGAGTTTTTCAACCAGTGTTTCATTACTGACAACACCACCCATTTCCTGTGGAACCTGGCCCAAAATAAGGTCCCTGAACCCTGTCTGACCCTCAGGGATGGAAATCTCAGATCATACTCCTAGGAATCAGCAATAGCAAGTTTCAGGTTCTGTTCTCTGAGAGTCCCATTCAAAGGCCTGCGTTCTTGTTTATCATTTACACGGTTCACATAGTGGCAATCCTTGCCTGACTGCGCCTAAGAGATGTAAACGGTCCACACGGCTTTAATGTAATTTAACTTTACATCTCTATCACACAGACCTGCACCAGGGGTCTGTCCTCGAGTTTCGGAGACAAAGGACCCACCTATGCCCTAAAGAGTAAACTAACCCAGGTTCTTCATGCCTCCAACCTAACCCGAAGCACCGGCTGACCAGCTGCAGTCCGCGTTAGGGCGGCGGCCACCTCCAGAACTCTTCCCCGGAGGCAGCAGAGAGTCTCCCAGTCTGGGGAAGAGGCGCAGTGACCTAGGCAAAGCTTCAAAGATCAGCAGTGTGCGCGCAGCCTCTGAGGAACTAACCAATAAGAATTTCTGCAACCGCAGATTTGCCTTTCTGGGGCGGGGGTGGGGTGGGGTGGGGACAGAACATAAACAGAAAACAGCTGACGCGCAGACACTCGTGTAAATCCCATCCCGCGAATGAAAGGCTGCAAATATAATATACCACGCCAAAAGACTCAAGTAATTCTCCAAATTCCCCTCTTTACGTAACTATAGCCATCTTCCCCAGAAAAGCACTTCCCACAGCCTCTGCATTGGACTCACTGATTCATTCATTCCTCCACCGTAAGTGACACCACGTGCCAGGCACTCGCTGGCGCTGGGGAACACAGAGGGACAGTCTGGGAGCCCCCCCGCCCCAGCGGCCGTGCACAGTGCGCCTCGGCCATCGGGACCTCCGTGCTCTTCGAGGCTGGTGAGCCCAAGAGCTTGGGTGAGGCAAACTGTCAGTCAGAGGTACAGATGGATATGCAAAGAGGGAGACGCCAGTCTGCTCCGAGCAAAGCACAATTCGGAAACCGGGGCCACGGGCGCAGGGCGAAAGAACCCGAGCAGGCACTGGCGGAGCCGAGGCCCCTCGGCTGCCTGGAGCCTGGGCGCTGGACGGCCGCGCTGCCCCGGGGCGATCACAGGGATTCGGGTCCGAGCGCGAGTCGGTCGGGTGCCTCTCCGGGGACACTCCGAGGGGACGGTTAGGCACGGATCTGGGGCAGCGCCCACAGGGCTGGGGACCGGCTGTCCCGAGGGCTCGGAGGACTGGACGATGGGGCGGGCAGGTGGGGACCACGGCTGTGCAGAGGAGCGGAGGGGACCGCGAAGACCGGGCCGATCCGGGGGAGGAGGGCAGGGCGGGGCGCTGGGCCCAGGGGTGGGCAGCGGAGGGTCTGGTCCCCGGGGAGGACCCGGCAGGCGGGGCGGGGAGCCCAGGGCTCCCCCGGCCCCTAGAGGGCAGCTCCTACCTGGCTCTCCGCCTCGCCCCGCTCCCTCCCGAGGCCGCGGCGGCGCTCTCCGGGGTGGCGTCGCGGCCGCCGCACGCCGACGTCCCCCGCTCTCCAGACGCTTGGTAACGCCCGGTCCCCCTGCGGCGTGGCGCCGATGGTTCGGGCAGGGCCGCCGCGCCGCCGCCCCTCCAGACCTTGCGGTGGTTCGGCCCGCGGGCCTGGCGCTCGCCTACCGCCCGAGCTCCCGCGGGGGCCGCCGGAGTCACGCGCAGGCTTCCCTGCGGGCGGAGCCGCGGGCCGGCCGTGGCCCCGCCTTCCGGAGCTGGCGCGCCCCCGCGGAACGTGCAGGGAGCTGGAGCCGGGGAACCCGCGCGCTGGTCGCCAAGCGGGTCCTTTGGGCGCTCTGTCTGGCTTAAAGCAGCGGTTCGCGACTGTGGCTCGTGGTAGAACCTCAGGAGGAGGAAATTTCAGAAGCAGTGCCTTAGCAGAGAAGGCCTGACCACATCGACGATCCACTGACTCAGCCACTGGGCTGGGGAGACGTGGGGTGCCTGGGCAGTGTCCCCGCTACGGAATTTTTAAAAGGACCCCATGTATAGCCGTGGTCAGGAAGCTCCAGTAGAAGCTGGAACCCAGGTGCCTCCTGCTCTTTAGGGCAAGGCTGTGTCTCCTGCTGCTTCTAGCGACAGCACGGTGAGGGCAGGCGGGTCATTGGGTCACTAGCTCCTGGATGTCCACTGAGGCCGTTCGGAGTTCCGTGCTTGGGAAAGAGTCTGAGACCTGTGCCTTAGGACTCAAGCGTGTGAGGTCACTTCAGGGAAGCAGACGCTTAGCCACAGTGCGTGATGCATCCTCGGGTTCACAGAATTGGTGGGAACGGGGTTTTGAAGAATCATTGGGGAATAAGGGTGGTGGGGGAATCAGCATGTGGCAAGAACAAACAAGAACTTTAGAAATAAAGTTCCGAGGACTTACATGAGGGTGAGGTGAAGTGGAAAGGGCTGACCCTGCATGGGGGAGCAGTGGGGAGCCCCCCTTTGGCACAGTGTGATTCCTTGGTTAACAAGCTGATGTAGACGTTTGGACTTGAGAAAGAAACACTCCACACCTCCTCGAGGTGAAGCTTGCAGAAATTTGAGCGCTGGGGTAGCTGTCTTGCAATTACCAAATGACCTGAGTAACGGAAGCTAGTTTATTGAGGAGGGTCAGTCTGCTGTACAGAGAAGAGTCAAGTCTGTAGAACCCTCCAGCGGCCGGTTCAGGAGGACCAGCTTGGTTTGTGCCCCAGCCTGCACACCACGTGCCATCTTCTGCCCTGCCCTTTCCTCCCTTCCCCTCTGTCTCTCCCTCCGTCTCCCCGTCCCTCTCTCTCTTCTGTGTGGAGATACGACACATCTTTCTATGCATCCATATACTCTTATTTTTGGCTTTAGTTACTGTGGCTTACTTCTTGTGTTAAAGAACAATTTTCAAAAATGAAAATCACAAGCTGTATACGAATACAAAACAAAACACATTTCAAATACCTTATTAAATTCAGTAATTAATGAGAGGCCAGTAAGATCGCAGTATTTTAAAACTGGCTCAAATGAGGTTTGACTGTTTTGTTGAGATGGGGTCTCCTTATGTAGTTGAGGTTGGTCTCAAACTCAAAGCAATAGGATTGCTATTCCCAAGTGCTGGAATTACAGGAGTTGTTCCACCACACCCTTCGAGGTTTTGACCTTTAGAAATGTCTGTGTTGCATCATCCAGGACGTGAATCACTTTCCGTGTTTTGGGCTGGAATAATTTTGGATTATTATAAGTACTCTACAAGTTAATTTCGCTTTCTAAAGAGTTAGAAAATGGGGCCAGGTATGTAGCTCAGCAGCACAAGCGCCTGCCAGGCAAGTGCAAGGTGCTGAATTTGATTCCTGTACAAAAAAAAAAAAAAAAAAAAAAAGCAAAAGAAGTTAGAAAATGGCCTACTTGTGAGCTGGGGCTGTTGTATGCCTGTTATCCCAGCACTGGTGAGGCTGAGGTAGGAGAATTGTGAGTTCAAGATCCAGCTGTGCTATATTGAACTTTCAAGCTTTGTCTCAAGCAGGGCGGTGGGGTATGTGTGGGAAGCCTATTTGTAAAAGGTCTCACCTCTAATACGGTTCCTGAGGCTCCTTCGGTAGCACCCAGCATTCCATTAAAAGAACACTCATTTCAAAGCTTTTCACAATTTTTTTAGACACTTGCAAAAATGTTAAAACCTAGAGGCATGAAATAACATGGGGCCTTAGAAAACTGCAGGTAATTAAGTGTGGGTGAAGTGAAAGAGGAGTGGGATTATGAAGAGCTCTGTATCTTCAGGCCTCTGGAATTTATAAATCAAGAAAGCACCAGGCTTGGCAACACACTCCAGTAACTCAGGGAGGCTGAGGCAGGAAGAGCGTGAGTTTGAGGCCAGCCTGGGCTGCATAGTGGGACCCTGTCTAAAAAAACCAAACAACACAGGGACCAAAACAAAGCAGGGGCAGGCTGGGGCCGTGGCTCAGCGGCACAGCGCTGGCCTGTGCTGCAGGAGGCCTGAGGTTCCATTCCCCAGCAACCACCGTGAAACAAATGATTTGAACAAGTCAGTACTTCTGAAATCTCAACCTGGTAGGAGTGCAGGTACTGAGTTAGAGGAGGGCTGGGAGGCTGAGGGAATGTTAAGTGAGAGGGTCTAAGTTAGGAAAGGGGCTGAGAAGCTATGTGAGAGGAGCTAGATTCAAGCAATTTTGGGTGTAGAATTTGTAGAATTTCATTCATTAAACCAGCCATGGGGTTGGGATGAAGGTGAAGCAAATAGTGAAGGATCATTCCCAGGATCCTCTAAATGCTCAATATTCTCCAAAACACTTTCCATGTATTTTAGAAGGGGCTGGAATCCCAGAGGTATGTTGGGACTTGGGCAGTGTTTCTTGGTTTCTGACATTGGTTAAGGTTTCTTCCTCCACAAAGTCTTAAAGAAAAACATGCAGGGTGAGCTAAGTGGGACTGCTCCATTTCTAGGTCGTTGGAAGGAATAAGTGAGCAAGTATGAATCTAGCCTAGGTAAGTGCAAGCTGTCTCTGTGTGTTAGCTATTGGTGGCAGAGAATAAAATACCCTCAGTCTAGCAGAGGTAAAAAGGTGTTCTGAGAGCTCAACTTTCGAAAGCTCTTTGCTTCCTGCTATGCTAGACCCGTGTCTTTTCTCTTTGGATATTTGCTTATTTGCTTTATTCTTTCCACAGAAGACTACATGCCATGGCTTATTTATCGTCTTATGACAAGTCATGGTCACTTTAAAATGGAAGCCTCACTTCCAGATACTATGTGACCTTTTAACTCCTCCTCATGACTGACTGACTTTCTTAGAGTTCTAATTCTGATGCCAGAAGATGCTATTACTGGATTACATAGCCACTCTTGGCCAGTTTTGGCTAGGGCTAATGGTATTAGAACTAGCAAAAAAGTATGATCACCTTTCATCAAAAACTGTGAAGAGTCAGAAACCAGTGGATTTGGTAATCTGATTACCAGAGAAATTGCTGAGAAAATCAGTGGAATTATTGGATAAGCCAGTATCTACATCTGTAGTCAATCCACAAAGTCTTTTGGTTTTATCTTTAAAATATATCCTCTAAGTTCATTCTCTTACTTTTTTTTTTACTGCTTTCACCCTCGTCCAAACTATCACCATCTCATGCCTGGACAACTGTATTTGCTTCCTAGACCCCTACTGTCACTTTTGCCACCCTTGAGCAATCCTTTCATAGGGACTTTTAAACTCTCTACTGTGCTGATCATACTGTTGTGGCAAAATTGAGTCGGGGAAAGGAAGAACACCGAGGACGTCAGGAGGCAGTGAACAGCGTTATTTCGCACTGTGGTCCAGGCTGGAAGAATTTCCAGCGGAACCAGGCCCTGTCTGCTTGTGGGCCAGCGTTTTTACATGATGCATGTGCGGGAGGTACAGAGGAGGTACAGAAGGAGACAGGACAACAGCCTGGCAGTTCTGGCTAGTTAGTAGGGTGAGATCATTGGTTACGAGGCTAGATTAATAGTCACGGAGCTTGGAACAATCAGGCGTCCCATACATTCAGTTACGCTTTCATAGTTACAGAGGTCAAGAAAGTAATTACAAAGCCAGGAAGCAGGTACAGAGCTAGGCAGTTTCAAAAAACAAAAAAAGTTTTAAAAAGAACAATTTTCCTGCTACAGTTTTTGCTTTTCAGTGTTTATCTAACGGTCCTGTCCTTTGCTCACTATATTTTATCCACATTAGGCTCCTCCTCCTCCTCTTTTTTTTTTTTTTTGAGACAGGATCTTATGATGTAGTTCCTGCTGTCTTTGAACTCACCATGTAGCCTAGGCTGGCCCCCAACTCACAGCCATCCTCTTGCCTCAGCCTCCCAAGTGCTAGGATCATAGATGTACACTACCACACCAGCTAGGTTTCTTTTTCTTACAAAGTTTACTCCCATCTTTGAGACTTTACACTAGTAATTTACCTGCTTCAAATGCCTTCCCATCAGATTTTTGTGGGAATAGGTTTATTCTCATTTCACAGGTCACTGTTGCAGAACAGCTTTCTCAAACTACTGAATATGAAGTATACTTTGTTCCCTTCCTGATCTCTCACTGTTGGAATGGCCGTTGTATCATCTTCTTAGCACTTAGTATCTGCTCAGACTTGAATATGGTTTGTCCCCTCCAGGACTCAGGTTGAAATTCAATCTCCAGTACAAGATAAGGCTTCACAGGGCTCTGCCCTTACGAAATCATGAGATTAATGAGTTACCTCAAGAGTAGATCTCCTGTAACAGTCAACTTGGCCAGTCACTTGAGCTTTCTTTGTCACTATGCCTGTGCTGTCTGGATTCTACCAGCAAGAAGGCCTAGACCAGAACTGTGAACCCAGAGAAGCCTCTTTTCTCCCTTTCTCCTTTCCTTCCACCTTCCTCCCTCTCTCCTTTCTTTCACCCATTCCTTCCTAGAGACTGGACCCAGACTCTTCATACTAAACTACATCCCCAGCCCTTTTTAAAACTTTTGAGACAGGATCTTGCTAAGTCAGTAAATTGCCCAGGCTGGGCACGAACTTGTGATCCTCCTGCCCCAACTTTCAGAGTACTAAGATTACAAGTGTGGCTACCACACCCAGCTTTTTAAAAATTAAAACAAAGCAAAGCAAAACAAAAACCAAAACTTACCCAGTCTGTGGTATTATTTTGTCAGCAACAGAAAATGGACTATGATGTTATCTGAATGATCTTGTTTACTTAATTGCTGTCTGTCCTACCAGCTCCATGATGATGGAAACCTTTTCGATCTTATTCTTCACTATCTCCAGCATCCAGAACAATGCCCAGATGAGATGCTCAGTAACGATTTGTTGGACCACTGGGATGAATGTGATGGGAGAAGGACTTGGGAAGCTGTAGACCCAAACTGTGCTATGTAGCATAGGGGCCTGAGATGGTATCTCAAATAGTGCTGATTTGTAGGTACAGTTTGCAAATTTTAAAGACTTGTGTGCAACTGAACCTTTAATGAACGGGATTTGTGGGGTGAGACATAATTACAAAACTGTTTCATTTGCTTTTTCTTTTTGTGGAAGCAAGGTCTCACCCTTAATTCAGGCTGGCCTTGAGCTCACTGACTGCCACCGTGGCCTCACACTTACGGCTCTCCTGCTGCCTTCGCCTCCCGAGTGCTGGGATCACAGGCGCGTGCCACCGTACCAGCTGTTTTGCTCTGTACTGCTGTCTCTTTGAATCTTCCTCAGGAGGCTATCCTTCCATGAATTTTCTACTCTTTTTAAAGGTAGTATTATGATTTCTATCTAGATGTTCCCCCAGAGCTTCATGACCTTGTAGGAGGGGCTTTGGAAGGTGAGCAAATTATGAGGGTGATGTAGCTGATTTGCTATTAGGAGGTGGAACTTGGCTAGAAGAGGCAGGTCACTAAGGGCATGACCTGTGAGTGTCCATGTCCGTCCTCTCGTCCTCTCTTCTCTCTCTCTGCTTCCTGGCCACTGTAATGTGAGCAGTTTTTCCTCTACTATGCTGTCCTGCCTTGGAACCTGAGGACTCTGGACAGAAAATGTGAGCCAAAATAAATCTCTTTTTCATTAAATAATGGGTGTCAGATATTGTGTCTCAGTAATGAAGAAATGGCTAAGGTAGCAACCAGCAACCATCACTTTAACTTTCATCTTAGTAATGAAATGACTTGCTGAAATAGTCTTGTACAACTTCAAACTTTCTAATGAATGCTTTTCCTTGTCCCTCATCTTAGCTCTGCTGCAGGTATCTGTGTTCATAGAAAAAGAGAATAGAGCTTAGTAGGTATCTGTTTTTCCTCCTTTCTCTCCTCTCTTCCTTAGTTTGCTAACTCTCCTTTCTCAGGGGTTGAGCAGGGCAGGAGGGAGGAGAGATGAAGAAGGTTCTTACTTGATTAAATACTGACACAAACTGGTTTTAGTTCTTGCAAGTATCTAAAGCTAAGTCTTTCTTAAAGGATCCTATTGTAGGTTCTTCAGATTCCCTCTCTCTTGGTGGTATATCGCTTCTGTTCCTAGTTACTTTAACACATGTGAATTCACTTCTTTAGTCACACAGTCTTTAAAAATCCCTAGACATTAAAAATCAACTTTATTAATGTATATATTTTATGTAAAATAAATGCACAAGTCTTAAATGTACAGATTGGTCAGTTTGGGCACATGTATGTACACATAGCTATCTCCAAAATACATGAATGAAATTTACCTCTGCCCCTTCTATCTAGGTCCTAAGAATCGATAGTGTACCTCATTTTCTTCTGCCAAGGCCCCCTCAAGCTTTGAGATAACCTCCTGGGTCTCCCTCTTTTCCTGGCGCAAACCTGATCTAGGGGAGCACTCGTGCGTCCCTCATCCTGGAAAACCCTGGCACACAGGTCTGTCTCACCACAGCCGCTCACGTGTAACACATAGCTCATGGTCCCTTGCACTTCGGGTTCTTTAGGGACAGTGAAGTGTCAGCACTCTGTGTCCCCTCAACATGTTAGTCAGTTTAATCTCTCCAAGTAGTTTCTTTAAAGCCTTCTCAGTTTGTACTAAACTGGGGAGAACTCACAGCCCACTACCAATTCTCGCCAAAGATCCCTCTCTCGTATTTGAACTTCTGGACCCTTCCTCAAAGTGGGCAGGGCAATGAACAGTTGCCAGCTTGGTTTTCATGCCCTTTCCCCTTTTTTAATTTCACGTGGCAGTGCCGTACCTCGTGCTGGAAGTGCCATTCACTGTCCCAGCTCTTCAGCAGAGACTAAGTCCCCGGTTTCTCAGTATGCATGTAAGTCCCCAAGAGAAGGTGGTTATTGTTCAGAAACTTCAAGGGGTAATGCTAGTCCAAACAGTATTTTTGACAGATGTCTCAGATGAGAGAACATGAGTAAACCTGCATCACACAAACAGGCCCCTACAAAATAACTGGAAATTAGATACAGAAGGATGAAATTCACTTTGAAAGGAAAGGGTAACAGGCAAGTTTAGGGACACAAAGGCAACACTGAAAAACATTAATAGTCAAGTGCTAGCATTGTGTTTGTTGACAGAAATGAAAAGTGAGACACAATTTTTGCCTTAGGAGATCATTCAACAGGGTGCGATGGTGAGTGCCTGTAATTCCAGCACTCTGAGGAGGCTGAGGCAGGAAGATTGTGAGTTTAGGGCCAGCCTTGGCAGCTCAGCAAAAGCCCGTCTTTAAAAAAAAAAAAAAACAATTCTCATAAACTGTTTCGGAGAAGTTCTATGCATGTATATGTCTCTACATGTATACCTATCATTTCTGTATTATGCATGATGAAATGAACAGCTCCTTTGAAGAAAAAGAGACATTATGTTATCCATTGCTGATTCTGTATCATCATGCTGTGAAATCCAGTGCCATTATTCTTTGCTCAGAGTGATTTTAGCCTGTTTTGTATTGTTTAAGTTCAACATACATGCAGCTATTTTGAAGCTATTTTGAAGAGAACGAGAGACATTATGGCAGCCATGGCTGATTTTCCTATCACCTGGGTTTGAAGGCCTATAATGCCTTCATCACTCTGTTCTGATCAGTTTAATACTATTTTGTTTTGTATGAATTCATTGTGTGTGAAGATATGGACAACTATTTAGAAGAAAACAAGACGTTATGGTAGCCAGTGATGATCTCCTGTTGTCTTACTTTGAAATCTGTGTCATTTACATTGTTTTCTTCTGATCGGCTTTGTTCTGTTTAGCTTTATCCTCTTTAAAATAAAAAAAATTTTAAAACCCCAGGTACATAGCTGGTACATAGCTCAGTATGAGGGCCTATGCCCTATGTTCAATCCCCAGTAACCACCCCACCCCACCCCAAAGAAAGAAGGAAAAGAAAAAAAAATCCAGATCACTCATGGTCTAGAGGAGAAAACAAAAGAAGTTAGCCATGACAAATTTTAAGTGATGGAACATGCGAATGTTGGGAATGAAAAGTGCTTTGGTACCAAGGAGAATCACCCAGCTCAGAAGAGGAGGTTGTGTCGTCAGTGAAAGATCCTAGAAAAAGCAACACAAGCTGAAAGAGCAGATAGATACTGGCAGACAAAAGAAAGACGAAGTATATTTAAGAGGACAGAATAGAAACAGCCAAGAAATGAGAGGCTTCTGAAGATACTGGAAACTCCGGGGAACTGAAATTGTTTGGTATGGCAAGAATGAGATTATGTACAACAGAACATGAGGCTGGAAATATGGGCCACAGCATAGTGAAACCATGACGGGATTCTGAACTGGCAAATGACATAATCTGATTTGTGTTTTTGGAAGGCTGTTCTGTGTGGTGTGGATAATGGGTTGGAAAGCAGCAGACTTGGGTGCTGGGATATCAGAGTTAGATGTTGCTATAAATGAGTTGCAGTGGGGTTGGGGCTGACTGCGAAGGGAAAACATTGAAGACTCTTCTGATTCAGAGCGTAAGCAACGTGGTGACTGAACAGTTTGGGTGTTAGATGATCATCAGAGGTTGGGTGGAGCTTATGTTTCTAGAGGCTCAGCTAAAGTGAAGGATCTTAAGATCCAATTTCATAAAGTTTATCAAAATAATTTTATGGCATGAAGACAAATGCTCACTGATTATGACTTACATCCTTTCAAGTCAGTTTAATAAGTGGATCTGGACTAGAAATATGGGCTAGAGACAGACTCAAGAATCTGTTAGTAAAAGAAGTCATGAGTCTCAATGAAGTCACTCAGAAAAGGGTACAGGTCCAAATGAGCAGAGAACCTAGACTGAGATTTAGGAAATAGTACAGGAAAAGTATAGAGCTATACAGTTGAAAGGTGAAGCCAAGATAAGAGTTGAGCACGAGGGGGGGTTAGAAGAGTGGAGTGAAGCTGAGGCAGGAGAGAAGGTGGAGGGTCAGGGAGCAGTAATACTGCTCAGCCGAGCGCATTGTCATGGAGACCCCAACAGACCATACAAATGTCTCCACTCCAAAATATGTAATTTATTCTCCATAAATTTCCTAGAGACAATTTCATACATACAATGTATCAAAATAATTTTATGGCATGGAGACAAGTGCTCACCAATAATGGTTTACATCCTTTCGAGGAAGTGTGTTTTTAAAAAACCTCCTGCATACCCCCCCCCCCCCCCCCGTTCTGAAGCCGAACAGGAACCAGTTTTTGGATTAATGAGAAGGCAAGAAGGCAAAACTTTGAGCTGTCCTGTCCAGGTGGGAACTGCCTCAATTTTCTTTTGATATTTTCTCGTTTCCTTTTCTTGTCCAGAAACTTCTTGGCCTTCTTCAGGCCATCTCCTCACAGCTGCCCCCTCCTCTGCCTACCACGGGCGCACACCTCACTCACCTGGAACCCCGCCGACCTGGGCAGGCTGATGGTGGCAGCAGCTGGCAGGCCCTGGGCAGGAGGCAGGCCCCAGTGAGATTCCTGCACCACACCCTCTTTCCCTTTCCAACACTGTCCCTCTCCTCCGTTCTTCCACAGTACTTGTCTGAATTAAAACTTGAAAGCAATGGTAAGAGACAAGCGTGAGGTGGCTTTTCTTAAAAATTCTGCAACTCTGGCCGATGTGGGGGGGGGGGGTTTCTTCCCAGGCCCGTTTCTTACTTCGTGAGCGCGCAGCCTGAGAATGAGGCGCTGGCCCTGCGGTGACAGCAGCGAGCGGGGGTTGCTGATTTCTAGCCCCTTCTGACTAAGCTGCTTGTCCAGGAAAGAAGAGCAGGCCCCCTATCTTTTTAAAGGAAAGCTGTTTTTCTTCTTCGACCTCATCTTCCGTATCTTGCCGGAAGTGATGATGGCGCCGAAGCCGTGCTGGTGGGAGAAGGCGTAGGCGGAGCGGCGAAAGCTCGAGCGCTTCAGTCTGGCCCGCCTGGGAGGTGGCATTGGGTACTTCATGCAGTGACGAATTCTGTCAAACACCTAGAGCAGAGCGCGGGGGCAGACTCTTAGCCCGGGCAGAGGCAGAGAGCGGGCCGCGCCCGGGTGGCTCCCGGCTGACCTTGTCCACGTGCACGGGGAACAGCAGCGGCTTGATAAACATGTAGCCCACGGCGGGAATCACGCAGAGGACTGTGCTGAGGATGACGCTCAGCCACAGCTGCGACTCGTTCACTGAGTTCCTGGCCACGCCTGTGAGAGCCACGACAGGAGCGGCTGAAGCAGCCGGGAGACGGGACAGAAAGGGAGAGGGGCGGCTAGGAGCGAGATACTTCTCCAGTCCGGAGAAGGAAGTATTGATTCGGAGACACTGCTGTCTCCTGGGAAGTACAGTTGGCAAAGATTTGCAATTAGGGCCTTTGTGCAGCCAGAGTCATAGTGAATTCACAGGGTTTTACTGTCCTCTAAAAGCAGGGCAGGGCAGCGCAGGGCAGGGCGTGGGAGGTTACCTGGGACTCTTAGTGCACTGGCCTGGACACAAGACATGGGACAGAAGGCTTTGGGGAAAAGTGAGCTAGTGGCCTGACAAAAGGTAGAAGCCACGTGCATCCGCCTGGCTAGCCTGTATTCCGTCCACATCTGAGACAAGAGGGAAGTTAGTAGTAGTGTGCTGCAACAGAAAGGCTTTGGACTAGAACGATGAAACCTACACTGAATCTTTAATTAAAAAAAAAACAACTAAGGCCTCTCTGGCCTGTAACTAAAATGGTGCTAATAATTCTTGCTCTGGTTGCCTCACAGGATGTTTGTGAAGACATCTGAAAAAACCTTGGAAACACTAAGGTTAAAATAGTTCCCTACATAGATTTTGAGTCCCTTTAGGATGGAATCATTTTTCATATCTCTATCCATAAAGCCTAGCACATAATCATAGCTTCTCAGCAAAAACGTATTAAATAAATAACTGGTTTACCACCACCCCGCAATCTGCCAGGCAGAACCTTACCTAGGAATTGGAAGATGTTGGGGAACAGTAGACACAAGCCATCACTGTACAGGAAGAATAACATGCAAAAGTAGAAACCCAGGCTACCCCAGATGAGGAGGTGGCTCATCAGTGTCCAGTAGGTTGTCTTCAGGGCAATCTGAAAAGCACTGGTTTATGTGCAATACTTTATAACCTGGGACTTACCACCCACCACCTTTCTCTACATTTTTTTTGGCCATAATGGGGATTGAACCCAGAGCTGCATCCCCACCCCCATTTTTATGCTTTATTTTGAGACAGAGCCTCATGAAATTGCTCAGGCTGGGCTGGAATTTGTGACCTCCAACCTGAGCCTTTCAGAGTTCTGGGATTACAGGCTGCTTTTCCAGTTCTACAATAAAGGGTGCTCTCTCCCACCTTACTTTCCTGTCCGGACAGGCTCCCTGCCCAATCCCTTCATCCCACCACCTCTGGCCACACCTGTATTGTGACCACACACATCAGGGAGGTCTGCACGATCAGGGAAAAGGTCTGGAAGTCGGAGATGTCCTTCCCATCGCTGCGCTCTGAGTTACAGATGGTCCACATGGAGACAAAGAACAGCACGAAGGAACTGTAGATCCCGTGCATTACGCAGTCCATAAATCTCCTCTTGTTGAAAGAGAGGCTGTGCTGGCCTGCTTCATACAGCTCTGGGAAACACAGGCTCCATGTGTCATTCACGTCCTGGAGGCACCAGAGGGCAAGCTCAGGGTCTCTCTAAGAAGGTCCCATCTCCATCAGAGAAGAGGCTCCTGCCCTCACTGCGTCTGCCTCAGGCTGCCTAGGAGCTCCCTCATGGCATACGTGAGGGAGAAGCGGAACCAGACAACAGAACAGCGACTTCCTGAAGTCCTCTCTAGGGCAAAGTCTAGGAAGTAGAAGGAAGCTAGAGGGTCAGAATGGTGGGAAGCTTTTGGAGGCAGTTAGGACAAGAGAGTGTGGAAAGGGGCAGTTTGAGTTGCCTGTGGCTGGGAGGGAGGCACTAGGACCTGAGTCTTCAGCTCTGTATTCCTTTAATTAAATACTGTTTGTGTCAAAGGCGATTGGGGTGGAGAGGAATACCAGTGGGATGAGTTAGTCCATGTTATGTGACGTTCCCCTATTTCCACAGTTACTGGTGAGCTCAAAGTGGGAGGGTCCTCTATGGGATGATACTGGCTTGTCTTCATCTCCTAAATATGAAACTTAGGATAATAGAACCTGGGGTGCAGCTTCAACGAAAGAACCCTAGAATTAGACCACTGAAGCAGACAGTGTTAAGTAACACAATCCATCCTTTCTGCTGTGCAAAGGCTGGCAGCTATTTCACGGAGAATTTCCTGTGGACTTCTACCCTGGTGGACATGGGGAGCCATGGTCCCACGATGCCTGCCTTTATCTATTTTATTTATTCATTTTTTTGGTGGCTCCTTCTCTGCTGTGTTGCTTAGGAATAAAGGTTGGGTGTGGGGAGGGAACCAGGACCCTAACACCCAGAGAATTTCTGATAGGGAGAAACGGGAGCTCTTGAGTTGGCTTTCAGTGACTTAAGTTGTTAGACCGATACCCTCAGGAAGGCCCTGCTGTCTCCTGCCTAGGACTTCCGGGTAGGCTAATCTCAGCATCGTCCCTGAATGGGCCTCTCCTTTCCTGGGGCTCTTTGCTTTACCTAGTCCTGTCCCAGTAACCTTATCTCCTTTGATTACTTTTATACACAATTCATGCATAGCCTATTTTTGTTTTTCTCTACAAAGATAAAATCGAGACCAGAAAACAATATTACTTTATAAAATAGATTTTTTTCTTTTTTCTAAGCTATATATCCTCTTTCTATTGTTTTTATTTTGAGATAAGGTCTTGCTAAGTTGCCCAGTCTGGATTTTGAACCTTTTTGTTTTGAGGCAGGGTCTTACTCTGTAGTTCAAGCTGGCCTTAAACTCACTATGTAGCCAGGCGGACCTTAAACTCACAGCAACCCTCCTGCCTCAGCCTCTCAATTGCTGGGATTACAGGCAAGCACTACCACAGCTGGCTTGCGTTTGACTTTGTGATTCTTTTGCCGGAAGCTCCGAGTGCTAAGATTATAGGCATGTACTACCATGCCTGACTGGGTGATTATTTTCTGTGGCAGATTCTTTACTTTTTTTCTGACGCTTTTCCAGGCAATAAGCTCCTTTCTTTGCTCTAGAAATTATTCCCTTTACTTTCACTTTTGCAGAGTTCACTTTTTGCTGTCTTCCTCACTTTTGGGAATACTCAAAGAGCCAGCCACTTTAACACTAAGAGCCTTACCTGATCAAACAGACTCAAGCCCAGGACAGGAAGGGAGGTGTAGATCAGATTGTAGCAGGCGATAAACCAGTTATCATAAACTGTCTGGAAGAATATCAAGGAGATTTTTAAAAAGATTCCTCTCTTCTCTAAAGTGCCAGCTTCACTTACTCGGGTCTAAGACAGCTGATCCCTGCCCCACTCCCCGACTCCACCCCTGTTCTCACCCTACTAACTTAGAGCAAGTTTTGGTTGCTCAGAAGTCTGACCGAGAGCTCCATTCTCTATTTATTTGATCCTACTCTGTTTAGAAGACTGGGTCCCAGGCTGGGGTAAGACCACATCAAGCTCTCAAGGACCATCGGGACCAATCCTACCCTAATCTGCATTGCTCCTCACTGCACAGAGAGGACCCCCGACTGGCTGATGAGGAAACGTGGTGCACCCCTGCACTACCAGGCAAAGAAACATCTTGGTGCTTTTCTTTATTTGCTTGATGGCATTCAGTGGCTTCTGTAGCACTGGCCATCCCCTAACACTGGCAAGGGGAGCAGACTCAGTAACTTCTCCAGCGGGGTGCTGCATCCCGGCTTCTAGAGGACCTTTCTTCACTCTCCACAAGAGGTCAGCAGCAGCACATGCATTACACACAGACCTCACAAACCAGCCCGCTTTCCCTGGGTCTGGGGGCTCACCAGTCCATTACTGCCTGCTGCCTGGTAGGGGTCTCATTGGATGATCATTCCCAAGAGGTTGTTTCTCTTGGGTTTTTTTTTTTTTTTGTTTTTTTGAGACAGGGTCTTGCTATGTAGTTTAAGCTGGCCTTGAGTTCACTCTGTAGCCCAGGCTGGCCTCAAGCTTGCAAGGATCCTCCTGCCTCAGCCTCCCAAGTACTGGGATTACAGGCATGCGCCACCACACTCAGCTGCCCTTGAGAATTCTTGAGACACTCTTGAAAAACTTCTGATAGGAAAGGGGAGTCCTCTTAGATCCTTGAAACCCAGGTGTCACTTTTCCCCACTGGAGTCATAAAGATTTCATATTCAAATATGCAATTAACTCATCAGAATAACAAGTGTGTGTGTGTGTGTGTGTGTGTGTGTGTGTGCGCGCGCACGCGTGCTGGCAGGGCGGGGGAAGTCAGTGTAGCAATGTCAATGGGAACTGTAGTTCCAAGTACCCTGACAAGCGAACGTTGTAATAGTCTGTTTACGTGACCTAGAGGCTTCTTGAAACTTATCCTGTTCCATGAAGATTATTTTGGGTGCTAGGATAAGTTGCACATCTACCAATTTCCCCCATCACATATGTTTGAAAATTCTAGTGTCAATGTCAGGGAAAACACACAGTTTCCTGCAGTGGGAAGTGAAGGTCAAATCAGAGCCGGTTCAGAAACATTACACTTTGGAAACTTAAGGTTAGTGTAGCACTAGGGGATGGGACTAGTACGGGGTAAAGAGCTTTTTGGATACATAGGCTGAAATGAAGGGTGAATAGAGAAGATTAAGTAGACGTGAGTGGAAGTCGACACCTGGCCTCCTACCTGAGCAGAGAACCCGTTGTAGAAGGCATACCAGAAGTGCACCAGGGTGAAAACAAAGTTTTTATAGAAGAAGTAGCTGAGAAACTTGCACATGCGATTGTAGGTCCAGCGGCCGTGGACCAAGAGAAGACGCTGAAGGTAGTGGAACTGGGAGAAGGAAAAGTCGCTGTTGAGCATGGCCTGCATCCCCTCCAGGCCACTGATGCCGACTCCAATGTGGGCAGCTGCAATGAAACCCCAGAAGTTTCTCAGCCACGGAGCTCGTTTCCTGGGCTCTTACCTTGAAAAATGTAAAGGGAATTCTGAGCTGATGTTGTACAAGTCCCTTATTTTACATTTGGAAAACACTGTTAGGTCCAGTTCAAACTGGCAAACTTCTTTAGTGGAATCTTTGCTCTTTAATGGATTGTACCTCTCCCCCACACTGGAAAACAGCCCCTTTTACTGGGGGCTGCCACTCACAAATGCCTGGTATGGCCAGTACTAGACAGCTGGCCAGTTGTTCTTTGCCTCTACTCTAAAGATTTGAGCAATTTTCCACTGTCCAGATGTTGATGTTTAAATTACTTGTTATCTATGGAAACCACTTTAATTAACTGTGCAGGATGGATGCTAATCTAACAAAATATTTAACTGCCTAAGTTTATCCAAGGGGCTAAAATCCAGCTGTTGGGAGGAGTGTTATGATATACATACTTTGTTCGTGAGAAATAAACTTTCCAGGAGGTCTAAGGTGACTTTTTCAAGATAAAGCAAAGATTATACATAATAGAATATAAGCCTGAAGTTCCTAAAAGTTTTAAGTAACCTGTGATGATTCACTGTTCTGGACAAATTCTCTGATCTTCTGATATATACCTTTTACACTGTTTAATGGTAACTGAAACCTCTAAGGTTGTAAAGCCCACAGTGGCTCTGGGAACCAGGGAAGAGAAAGCAGACTCCTGCTGCTGAAGTGGAAGCTGGACTGTCCGTAGGGTTTTCCCTGTGGGAAGAGACGTGCGCCTAGAGGACCTTTCCATTTTGACCGTGCTCTATAGACTGACAAGGTGCTGGAGGCTAACAATATTTGCCTGAAATTAACACCAACAAGTTTCAGCCATCTGCTTCTGTTGGTCCAAAGTGATCAATAAGTCATCTATTTTTTTTCAACCAAGACAGCCAGGGCAAGTCCTTGGGAACACAGCCTCAGGCTGTACTGGGCCTCACAACCCACATCCTTCACAAAGGGAACGTGCCCGCTGTGACTCCTGCCCAGGGACCCTTCCTAACGCCCTCTAATACAGATGGTATGTTAGCCACACAGCTCGTTGTCTGGGGCTCTATGCGTGCGTTCTGTGGGACTATGGTGGTCTCTGTGTGCAGGTCATGGTGCATGGAAAGAATCTGAATGTGGCAGATGAGGCCAATGGATCGGGGCTGTCTGCAAGTGTGAATAAGTGGGAGTACAGCCACCAAGGCACATGAATGGGGTTGCAAAACAGCATGAGCATACACTGAATGTTACAGGCAGAGGTGTAAGCCAACAGCATATCACCCACCAGATTAGTTTGGCTATGAAGGAAGAAAGGGGCAAGTCATTGCTGGGGATTACTTCCCTTCTCCCCTCACATGCCTTTGATCATGCTGACATCATTGGCCCCATCCCCGATGGCCAATGTCACCACCTTCTTGTACCTCTTCACCAGCTGTACCACCTGGGCCTTCTGGAGGGGTGTCATCCGGCAGCAGATTACTCCCTTGCACATGCATGCTATTTGCAGCAGCTCCAACTCCAGGTTCTCTTCTAGAGCACAGGCCTGCAGCACCAGGACACACTCACTCTTCAGACTGCCCAAAAAGACACAGGATAGGACCTCCCAGGCCCTCCCTCCCCTCCACACTCTGCTGTCCTGCATAGAAAGGCAAAACTTCTCCCGAGGTCCTCACCCCCACGGGAAGTCAGACCCCAGGTCAGATCTAGGCACCCTCACATCAGACTCAGCCTC
Source organism: Dolichotis patagonum (assembly GCA_004027295.1). Lineage (NCBI taxonomy): Eukaryota > Metazoa > Chordata > Mammalia > Rodentia > Caviidae > Dolichotis > Dolichotis patagonum. Next base: position 33,637 of record PVJX010002611.1, on the reverse strand, counting down.
CAGCAGGAAACTGGTCAGGGTCTGTCACCGCTCAGATCAGTTGGGGGCTGTGAGGTCAAATGCCTCCCCGAGGGACTGGTTATGCGTGCCTTTCCCTTCCCTTCTGTGACAGGCTGTGTCAGCAGTAAAGAATTTAGATAAGGAAAGAATTTTCCTTTGGTCTCTCCTTCTTTTATTCCTGCTTAGCATAGCTTGGGGGAAAGTATCTTTCAGGCAAGGACAACTGAAGGAGGGGGAATAGTGTGACGCCTGACTAGGGGACGTTCCTGAAGTTTCCCTCAAGTGAATTGTACATAGGAAGAGGGTTTTTTGGAGTAAGAGAACAGAGTTGTAGTTCTGTGATGCCCACCAGACTGTAGCCATTGATGACCAAGCCATATTTGCCACTGGGCACCTCATCAGGTACTATTTTGGACTTCATGGGAAGATGAATGTTTCTTGGGTCTGATTCCAGTACAGACTCAGGTTTCATGTTGGCCCTTGCTGTCCTGAAAGCCAAGAGTAGCGATCAGAATTTGACCCAAAGCCCCAGGACTTAGGGAAATGTGTTCCCAAGTGAAAAGGGGCAGGGAGGATACAGGACCACAGACTCGACTGCTGCCCCAGATTTGCTGATGGCCTTAGTGTGTAGGTTACTTACACCCCGGATTTGCTGATGGCCTTAGTGTGTAGGTTACTTACACCCCGGATTTGCTGATGGCCTTAGTGTGTAGGTTACTTACACCCCGGATTTGCTGATGGCCTTAGTGTGTAGGTTACTTACACC
>PVJX010002611.1:0-32771 GCA_004027295.1 Dolichotis patagonum | reverse complement strand
CCAACCCCTTTAGAGCGAATGCCTCCTCACAAAATTCTCTCAGGTATTTTAGGATTTTATTTCCCCTCCTTCATTTCCTGACTGTTTCTTCTGGTAGTGTGGGGGCCACACTGAGGGAAGAAATAAATGAGAAATCTTGGGTCCAGGGGTTGCCTCCCACCTGTACCTGAGCTCTTGACAAATTGTCTCATAATTATGGCCTTGCACAACGAACACCCCATCCATGTCTTCCTCAAATATGCTACAGGAGTAGGCAATGTTCACAGCAGTTTCTGTGGGAAGGGAGACTCAGGTCATGTGGGGGTCCGGGGCTCCCCGTGCAGTTACACGGGGCCTAACAGAGGGCTCAGAGCCCACTGGCCCACACTGGCCTTGATGCAGCCCAAGTGCATATTTCATGAGTAAGTAGACACCATATTCAAACATCCTCAGGTGTTTGTTTGGTACAGACTTGCAAGTTACTTATTAACAATTGGCACCATTTGGAAAAAACATGTCCCTGTTTCTGAAAGCAGTTTCAGCCTGTGTCTACCTGTGTAGGCAATAAGGGCGTGTTTCTTTGAACAGTGATGTGTCCATTTCTATGCTCGATTTTATGTGGGACTGAGACGTGTTTAAGTTGTCTCCTTCCTTACATTGAAAAATCTGGAATTTGGAATAAATTCACACTAAGAGAAAAAAAGTTCCAAATCCTGAATACAATTAGTAGTATCAAAATTCAGAGAAAAGATTACAATTGTCATAGAAACTTTCTTGCAGGAAGGCGTTGAAAGGTGGATGTTTAGCAGAAGGAAAAAGTATCTGAAGTGTGAAGTGAAGAAACAGCCAAACATTGGCTATAAAATAGCAGTGGGTTTGGGACACACTGAAGTAACAGTCACTGTGGGATGGAGATAAGAATGAAGCTTACCAAGGTCTGGAGGGCCAGTGTCTGACTCATGAGGTGCAGTCACCATAGGCCCCTGACCAGGAGTGACACTATAAAACTGGTGCATTTCAGGGAGAGTAAACTGATGGTTGTATGTAGTCTAGGCTAAAATTAGTAAGAGTAAGAAACAGAAATTTTCACAAAAAACAGGAGATGAAGGCTGAAGCAGGGTGATGGCATAGTAAAGAAATATTTTAGGCAAATTATTGGGTTACAGTGAGAAACAGAGAAATAGTAAAAGACAGTCTTAAGGTTTTAGCTTGTAAATTCCTGGCTGATGGGGGTCGTGTTGTCCTTATGTCTTCAATGACTAGTATAGCATCTGACATAAAGTATATACTCAGCAAATTGTATACAAAACTGGAAATGACGGTGTCCTACAAAGACTTACTCTGAGTTATAGGTATTTGTCTAGCAAGTTGCTAGGAAAAACAGGAAAATGAAGAAGGAAAGAAATGGCTAACATCAGGCTAGGAGCTTCCCTTTACCTTGCTTATCTCCAGTTAAAACCCATATTTTAATCTTGGCTTTGCTCAGGGTGAGGATGGTCTCAGGCACCGCATCTTGCAGCTTGTCTTCTATGGCTGTGGCCCCTAACAGCTTTGCACAAAGATATCGGTGAGTGAGAAAAAGGGAGACAGCCACAGCATTAGTGCTCCCTAACAACTGCACTGGCACCTCAGTACTCTCTTTAGTGTCCTGGCATAAGGACCCCAAGCGTATAGAACTCAGCACACTCTGGCTTTCAACACACAGGTCTTCAACCACACACTGAAGTCACAGCATTAGAGACCAGAGAAGAGACTTGCCGAGTTGTATGTAAAGCTATATGCTACTTCGAAACTGTTTCTCAATACACTTTCACTTCCTTGTTTCACAGCACAATTCCTGGCTCCAAATGCAGCGAGTCCTAGATGAGAGATCCTCAAGTCCTAGTCCAGTTTTTCCTCCAGTTTTATACTATTGTTTGTATCTACGGGGGCTCTTTAAGGTTTTCAAGACTTTCCCCATATTAGGTAAAAGAATGTAGGTCCAACACCATGTTTTCTTTCTGTCACACCCCAACAGTGCTTGCACAGGCCTGAATCTCTGGAACTGACTACTGGATGATTTCTGCCAGGCCTTCAAAGAAGAATCTGGAAGTTGAGATTTCACATTTTGCCTTTGGTGTCAGTAATTTCTCTTTTTATATCAGAGCTGTCCTGTATCAGTCTGGTTAAAATTTTCAGGGTTATCCTTCATTTCTCTTTGTCTCATATCCTATAATCCAGTTTATCAGCAATTTCTGTTGACATGACCTTTAGGAAACAAATATACAAGACAGGTATGGTGGCGCACGCCTGTAATCCCAATACTTGGGAGGCTGAGGCAGGAGGATTGCAGTAGGTTTGTGGCCAACCTGGGCTAAATAGTGAACTCAGGGCCAGTCTGCACTACATAGTGAGACCCTGTTTAAAAAAAGAAAAAAGAAAAAACAAAAGAAACACATTTACAGAATTTGACCATTCCTCGTTATTTTACTACTTCACCAGCATCTCTTATCTGTGCTAGTTTTTTTTAAAAGAGAATAAAACAATAAAATGAAACAAAACAGTGATAAGACAGTAGGAAACCCACAATGATTACTATATTGTACATTGTTATCCTCTAAATAGTTGCTCAGGATATTGGCTTTAGCCTTTTGAAGCTAAACAATACACGTGTTAGGTTGTTTCTTTACTTCAGTTGTTATCATCTCGGCCTGTGTTCCTCCAATCAGCCAGTTGCTTATGGGGTGATTTTCTCTCCCAGCCTGCACACCTGCTGTCTTGTGAGGCAGATGGGGAGACATGACCTCCTTCCTGGTTGTCCCCAGTCGGCAGGGTCATTGCTGGTGCCTCATCAGTACTAATTTAACTACCTTTTAATTGGTTTTCTTTGAGTTGGCCCATGTTCCCTGAGTTAGTATAATCCCAACACTGCAACAAATGATTTTAAAACTGTCTGGTGGAACTGGCTAACCTAGTCCATGGTTTGCTATATTTCACTATTTTTCTTTGTCCTGGCCTATGACCACACTCTCCCCTCTTTGTCTTATGTCTTTATATTCTCTCCTCACTTTCTTTGTTCTAGCCACACTGGCTGCCTTGCTCTTCAGCCAGCGACTGAGGCCTGCCCGGTATCAGGGTCTTTTCTCTTGCTATTAATCTGTCTGAAACGCCAGGAGCCTCCTAGCTTGCTGCCTTCTCCAGGTGTCTTCTCAGATGTCTCTGCAGTGAAGACAAACTGCCCTGTTCAGAACAGCAGCAGTGCCTCTGCCCCTTCCACTGCACGCACTATGCGCTGACGCTTCCTTTTTTTTTTTTTTCTTGGGTTTTATCTTTGCTTGTAGCATTTTCATCATCTGGACTTAGTATATACGTTACTTTTTGTCTGTTTTCTCCACCGCTAAAGGCACAGTGTTTGGCACTAACGATATACCTACTAAATCTGCTGAATATACCAATGAATATTTCTGTCTTGATTGTTCTAACTATTTGTTCTGGATTATTTAATCTGTGCATTGTTTCACATCTTGGTTTCTCCAGATTACTTAGTTTCTGTGAGAAGCTGTGAGGGATAAGAAACACTTACAGACAGATAAAAAATTACAACAGATGCATTTTTCACTGTAGACTCAGAAGACCTAGGGTGTGGTGAATCAGCCTGGATTCTAGTACCCGCCTTCCTGCCACAAAACTTTGGGGCTTCCTACTGAGCCTGCTTGTCCTTCCTCTCAGGATAGTCTGCACCTGCCGGTCCCCTGCAGGCCACTCTCGGCGCACTTACTTAGCCTGTGCCTACCACCTCCCACATGCCTGCCCCAGCCTGTCCCACCCTCCTCACACTCACTATCAAGTCTTTTTCGATCTCTTCATAGACAGCTGATAACTTATTTTCCCGATCCTCCAAAGACAGGTTAGCTGAGCTGTGCTTTTGTCTCCAGGTCTCGAAGAATGTGGCATCCAACTCTCGGTAAGCCACCATGAGGGTGCGAAGGCCTTCAGTGGCAAAATCCTGTGTGGACACAAAGCCAGGAGTACGTTAGGGCTGAGTTAAGGGAGTGACTCCAGAGGTCCTGTCTGCCTGTGACAGGGCTGGACCGGTGCCTGGTTAACAGAAAGCAAGTCCTGAATCTTCTTAGCAAAATGTCCTAACAAGGAAGTAGCATAAACTAAAAAGTTGAGAATACTCCTAAGAGAGAAGGTCCTACTAGAGTTGTCTGTTAAGGTTGGTAGCAAGAAGCATGTCGAAAAGATCTGAAACGGTTTTATGCCACCATTTGAAACCAGACTAGGAAAATGCTCTGAAAAGTTACCCTAACTCACATGTTCTGAAATGATGAAAGATGTGGAAGTAGTCCACAAAAACATCCTGGGACCCAGTACAAGAGAGAAGAGCTGTCTTGTGTAGGACAGTTCATTTTTTTTTCTGATAATGAAAATTGAACTCAGGACTTTGTGGTTAGCAGGTGCTTGTGCTGCTGAGCTATATCCCTGGCCCAGTTTATTGATTCTTAAAAAAATTTTTGAGATATAATTCACATACTGTAAAATTAACTATTTTATTAGTTTGCAGTGCTGGGAATCAAACCCCAGGCTTTAAACATGCTAAGCACTTGTTCTACCACTAGGCACCACAGCCCAAAGTTCACCCTTTTATTTCTAAAAATTATTGTTCTTTTTATTTTGGTGGTACTGACGATTGAACACAAGGCTTTTGCACTGAGCTATATCCATAACCTCATTTTTAGCTTCTATTGTGAGAAAGGATCTCACCAAATTGTCAAGTTGCCCAGGTGGGACTTGAAATTGGGATCCTTCTGCCTCGGCCTCCAGGAGTGCCGGGATAATAGAGTGTTCCTGTTTACAGTGCACTCCTGGGTTAAAGCCACCATTTTAAAATGTATGGTTCGGTAGCCTCTTTTTTCAGTATATTCACAAAGTTTATGCAACCATTACTACCAATCCCAGAACATTTCCATTAGCCCCAAAAGAAATATATGTCCATTTGCAGTCATTTTCCACCTTTTTCCCCGTCCCACCTACATGCCATAATGTATTTTCTGTCTCTATAGATTTGCCTGCTCTGGATATTTCATATGAATGAAATAATAATGAAATAATTTGGTCTTTTGGCTTCCTCACTTAGTGTTGTAGCACATATTATTCCTTCCTTCCTCTGTATTGTTGAACAACATTGCATATGTAGATATACCACAATTTATCTCTCCATTTATCTGTTGATACATATTTGGTTTTCAATTTTTTGACTGTTATATATAATATTGCTGTGGACATTCATATATGTGGTATGTATTTTCATTTCTCTTGGAAATACGTGTAAGAGTGGGATTGTTGGGTCATACGATGTTTTCCAGTGGCTTCACCATTTTACTTTTCTATTAGCAACATATGAGGGTTACAATTTCTCTGCATCTTTATTGACATTTAGTATTATTGCCACCTTTTTTATTTTCACCATCTTAGTGAGTGTAAAGTGATATTTCATGGTTTTTATTTGCACTTCTCTAATAACTGATGATGTTGAATATTTCTTCACGTGTTTATTGGATATTTGTCTCTGACTTCTGGCAGTGTGTTAACATACAGGCATCTTCAAATAGTTGAATGAAGTGGCATTTTTTTCTAATTTATTTTTTAAGAAATTTTTTATGTGACTGCCCTCATCTTGTCCTTTGTTCTTTCCTTTTTTTTTTGTACTGGAGATTGAACTCATGACCTCGTGCTTGCCAGGCAGGCACTTATTAGTTAGGGATGGGGATCCCTAACATTTTGTATATCCAAGTTTAGGGATGGAAATCCCAGAGGATATGGATCTGGTTTGCTTTCTTGTGCCACCGGGCTGGAAACACTGTCTTTTCAATATATCTCAAATGATAGAGGTCGAAGTAGAGTAAGATAGGGAGAGAGAAGGTGCCCTTGGGAATTCTAATCCTTCGGTAACCGAGGCATCAAATAACCCTCTCAGGGCCCAGGCCAGTGCTTTCTACTCTACCCTAAGGCAGTCATCGTCATGACTGGTGGAATAAGCCTCCCACATTAGCAGTTCCTGTGCTGGAGCAAATACCAGCTCTGACCATAGGGCTGTCTGAGACAGGAGTCATAGAACTATTCTGATTATTGTAAATACTCCCAAAGACATGATCCTTGTCCGGCCTCATGGGTGCTGTCTCACCCATCTCTTTGCCACAGAAGTTTGCAATGTGGTCAGGGAGAATCCCAAAGAATGATTGCTTTAGTCTTCACCAATTAAAGCAACACAGCTACCACTATACGCGTATGCAGAAGCTCATGGACACAGGGACACTCTTGTGAACAGGTGTCCTGATACAAGGAATCACTCACAGCTTCCTCCTCCTGCAGCCTGAGCACTTACGTCTAGATGTTCCATGGTCACATTGGTAAGGTCTTTGCAGGATGAATGAAGCAGCTCACAGATGATCGTGTCTGCCCCCTTGCAGAAAAGAAATAACTGATCCTCAGGCGTCCGCACTAAAGGCAAGCAAAAGAAGCAAAGTAACTATGAGGACAAATTACTACAAGAACTTGTCGGGGCATTGAGGGATGACAGGAGGCTGTTCCCTGTGACATTTGTCTCTGCCGTCTTTGGAGACTAAGGACTCAATGTGTGGTCACATACAGGTTAAGTGATACGGGAGGAGTGACAGAAGAACTTATGGAACCATTCTCCCTTGGGTTCAATGTCCTCCAAAGACTCCAAAGCAGAATAATGTTGGACTCTTGATTCCAAGTCCCAGACCAAAGCCGGTACCCAGTAAGGAACAAAGGTGAAAAGTGACCTTTCTCTTTAGTCTGAGACCAAAACTAATTGAGAGAGCAAGACAGTATGAATTCCCCTTAAAGTGTCTTTCAGTATCCCAACAGACAGGAGCTCCTCCCCCTGTAGGTACCAAAACTCATGTGCTTAAATCCCTCATATACAATGGCAGAATATTTGTATATCACCTATTTACAACCTCCTAAACACTCTGTCATCTTTGGGTTACTTATAGTACCTAATAAAAGGTAAGTGCTGTGTAAATAATTATAATGTTATATTGTTGGGGAGTAATGATAAGAAAAAAGTTCAAGTGTGTTCAATACAGATACAGTTTTTCTCTTTGGTGCTGGGGATTCAACTCAGGGCCTCGTGCGTGCTAAGGATGTGCTCTATCACTGAGCTACATGCCCAGCTCAGATGCAACTCTGTCTTTTCAAGTATTTTGATCCATGTATCAAAAAATCAGTGGACTTTTGGTTGAACCCATTGATGCGGAGCCCGCAGATGAAGAGGGCCAGCTGCCTTATTTACTTCGGCATCTTACTCCGTGTCCAAGCTTTACGAATGTATTCTCTGCCTTTACCTTTACTTTGAGGGTGCTGGCAAACCACCATCCAGAATCACTAGAGAGAACTGAGCAAGTCCTTATATGTGTACAAGAGAAAAATTTAAAGAAAGTAGCCAGCTATGGTGGTGCATGCCTGTAATTCCAGCACTCAGGAGGCTGAGGCAGGAGGATGGTTGCAAGTTAGAGGCCACCTTGGACTAAAAAACTGAGTTCAAGGCCATCTTGAACTGCATAGAGAAACCCAGTCTCAAAAAGACACACACACACACACACACACACACGCACACGCCATTTGTGTACTGTGGGGGGAGAGAATCAGGCCTCACAAGAAGCTGATCCCTGCCTGGAAACCATATCATTTTCATTGTTTTCTTGGGTTGGGTTTTGTTCTCTTTTGTTGTGTTTGATTATGTTAAATCTGATGGCAGGAGCAGCTATTTCAAAGATAGCAAGACATGTAACGGTAGCCATTTTGGATTTACTATTGGCTTGTTTTGAAGTCTTTTATTGCATCCATTGTTTTGTTTTTATTGTTTCTATTCTATTCTGTTCTGTTCAATCTTTACTATGTCTGAATGTATCTTCAGGTATTTTAAAGACAACAAAAGGCATTATGGTAATTATTGATTTCATAAAGTTTTGAAATCCTGTATCACTTATACTGGTTTATTTTGACTGGTTTTATTTTCCTTGGTTTTATCCTCTTTAAAAGAAAAAAAATTATTAAAAAGACAAGAAAAAAAAAGGAAGAGAGAAAAAGTGGAACTGGCTATGGTCTAAATGTTTGGCACCTGTGAGAAGGTGCCAGTAACAAGGTGTGTGAGAGAAGCATTTGTGTATAGAAGGCAGAGAAAAATCAATGTGTGAATGTGTACAAAGCACAAAGAAGGGGAGAGGGCTGGTGAGGAGGGGCACCCACCAATAACGGACATCCTCTTGCGTACACTGCTGAAGTCTAAAATAGCCAGCAGCTGGTAGACTCTGGTTACCCCCATTTCGACCATTGTGATTGTCTCAGACGTGCGGGCACGGAACACAAATCCAAAGTTTCTGGCAGCAGTGACAAGGGCACCTTCATCTGGGGACTGAGCCTGGTACACCAGCTCACCTGACAGGAGATAAGAAGGCATTCATGGGGATGAGCAGCTGGAGTCTTCCACGTGGCTTAGAGAAAGATGGATCCCAGGAGGGACATCTTTCTTCAAAACTTCCTCACAAGTCAGGCCCTAGAAGCTCATGTAGCATACAACACGTCAGTCCCTTTCCCTTCCCAATATTTTCACCTCATGATACACAGTATGTGCAATGTATACAAATAAACAAAACAGAAGAGCTACTTTTCAACTTTAGTGGTTAAAGATGGCTCAGAGAATTAACTGCAAAACTGGGATCACAAAATCTGGAGTGAGCAAAAAAAATAACAACAAACAAAGCCCAAAATCTGGAAGGAGGACCCAAGAAATTGAATTTTTAACAAATCTGTCGGGCCGGGGATTTAGCTTAGTGGCTTAAGCGCCTGCCTGGCAAGCGTAAGGTCGTGGTCGTGCGTTCGAGCCCCGGTACCAAAAAAAAAAAAAAAAAACAACAAAAAAAACAAATCTGTTGAGTGACCGTCGTACATGTGACATAAATAAGGTGCTCCTAGAAGACTGGCCACACTTTGATAAGCACTCAAAGTCTTGGGCTTAAGTTATGCGTTTGCCTTGGTCTCTCAAATGCTGGGATTACATGCACATACCACACCTCTGCATCCAGCTTGAATTTGATTATTAAAACAGGAAATATCAGAGTCTCATATTTGTGAATAAGGTTGTCTAGGATATGATTTGGGGTCATGTATTCACTAGACACTAAGATTTCTCCTTTTTTTTTTTTTTGTTTGAGACAGAGTCTTGCTAGGTAATTCTGGCTAGCTTTGAACTCACTACGTAGCCCAGGCTGGCCTCGAACTCATGGCTCTCCTCCTGCCTCAGCCTCCCAAGTGCTGGGATTACAGACCTACACCACCAAGTCCAGCTGACTGTTTTCTTCTATGTAAACAAATGCAGGGCCAAACAGGCATCAAATAATAGCTGGCCAGGACAGCAGACTCATGTGGCTAGGGGAGCACACAGGGCCAGGGGACTTAGATTTGCTTTTTTTTTTTTTTTGTCTCTGTGCTTTTTAACTATAGAATGTTAAGTAAGTAACTTAATCTCTTAGCTTCAAAGCTTTCTTCTCTGCAAAACTGGGATCAATTTTCCCTGTTCTGCCTACCTCAAGAGGGCTGTTGCGAAGATTATAGGAGATAATATAAACAGAAGCAATTTGTAAAACTATAAAGTGACACAAATATAGGGTGGGACTTCTGGTAATAGTATAGTAGGGGTCTTGATTTTAAAGGACATGTCTAATTTAATTGTCTAAATTTTTATTTGTTAAGGAAAACAATCTTCTTAATGTATAGTCAGTCATTTCTCACTCACTGTTTTTAAAAAAAGTTTGGGTCCATGAAGGGATGACTTTGCCACATTTGATTATTAAAGAAACTAAAATTTGTGAGGATAATTTTTTGTCTTTTTCTTTTCTTTTTTGGTTTTTTAAAGACAGGGTCTCACTATGCAGTTCGGGCTGGCCTTGAACTCACTTTGTAGCTCAGGCTGGTCTCAAACTTGCAACAATCCCCTTGCCTCAGCCTCCTGAGTGCTGGGGTTACAGGCGTGCACCACCACGCTCAGGTCTTGTGAGGATAATTTTTTCTGCAGTGTTGGGGGTTGAGCCAAGAGCCTCTGCATTGAAATACATCCCCGGTCCTCTTATTTATTTTTTATTTCGAGACAAGGTCTTGCTAAGTTGCCCAAAGTGGCAAAGTTGCCCAAGCTGGACTCAAACTAAGGTCCTCTTACTACTACAGCCTCCCAGAGTTCTGGGTGGCCTACTGCCAGTGTGGCTGGCTTGTGGGCCAACCTTTAAATTGTGAAGTGACACGAGAATGACACAAATCATCCTTCAAGAGGTTTGCCAGAGGGAGTGGAGCTCATCTGGAGTCAGTTCAGAGGACTCTGCTAGAACGTCACACAAGTCTCAATATCAGACTCTCCCTGTGAGGCACCAAGTTGGACCTCAATTTAGTGAGCGAACATTCATCCCTCTAACCAGGAGGCTGTTTTGCACTGGAGTATTTTTAGCTTACTACTTCTCTTGCCTATCCATTTCACCGTTGGACACTGCTCCCTATTAGAACGTTCTTTCTTAGGTCGAGCCTTGCAAACCCTACCAGACCGTGTACACCTCCAGCAGCCTAGACTCTATGCCACGTTCTCAGTCCTTGAGGCCCTGGGCCTTTTCTTACCTTCCACTTTTTCTTCCGACATCACCGTGTGACACAATGAGAGGGATAGGAAAAACAAGTGCACCCATTTATCTCCACTTTTCACTGCTTCCACCAAAGTATTGTCATAAAATAAAAAATTGGGATTGGCCAGTTCGTTGTAGGAGAAGTCAGCTTTTTCTTTCTGGAACATATAAGGCAGAAGAAAGTTTCTGGCAATAGTTGATGTTTTATAGAAGGTCAAGTTGGACCTGCATGTGTCTGTGTCCTGTATCTTCCTATAAACACACCCATTTCCTGGATTAAAGTACAAACATATGATCTTAAATTATAGAAGGTCAAGTTGGAGACATTTCTGGGATGTACTGAAAACTCTCAGAAGGATGAGAAGAAGAAAACAAATGGCAAAGGCACTGTGCTGGTTTCTAAGGCACTTGCAATGCCGACCTTGACCATCACATACTTAGGCCAGAAAAGATCTGTGTCAGAGAAGACAAGCTAAGCACTACTTGGCAGATGCTTCTTGTCTACTTTTCACCCTGGATATTCTGAGTGACCAATGGCTAACTTCATATTTTACTCTTTGAAGTCCCAAATCCTATCGATAATCAAACCTGAGGACATGAGGCGATATCTGCTCCCTACGACTAAGTGCTGTGTGGGAAAAGTCATTTCTGGTTGTCTCCTGCTTGCTTTTGGGAGCTGAAAAGGGAAAAGAGCCTCGGGTACAGTGGTGTTACTGAGCTTTTAGACTCTCAGGGATTAAAAGAGGGCACAGAAGACTACTGCGGACAGGGCCGTATGATAAGGAAGCTTCAGTGTATGTTTGTGTACAGACCTCTTTTGTTGGACCTACACATACTCAAACTTTCCTATCTCTGACTTTCGGTCACTAGACTTGCTGCTTTGTGCTCCTATTTGGGCTTCAATTTTTGGGCTTGAAATTCATTAAGCATTTTCCTAGCCACAGCCTGGCTCCTCTAGACACTGATTCCCAGTCTCCATTTCAGTTTGCTGGCAGCCCACTGGCTCTGAGACTCTCTTATGCCCAGTACAAAGAACAAGGAATGAAAAAAAAGAGATGCTTAAATTTTAAAAAAAGTCTCTTTCCAGTAAAAGAGACATTGCCAAGAGTTATGGGATAAGTGTGTTTTAAAAGAAGGATTATTCTGAAGGGAGTTTTTGGCAATGTGTTTTCTATCATAACAAATTTGTTTAAAAGTGGGCATTCACTGTGTTTTTTGATCAACCATTTATGGCAAGTCTGTCAAATAAAAACATTACAATATATCTTCATCCCCTTATTCACCAGATCTGCCATTGTACAACTTCTGGGTCTTTCCCAAAGCCGGAATGAACATGAAAGTTAAACATCTGAATCAATTCAGAACATAGAGGCAGCCACGACAGTGCAAGTAAACATGTTCATGACTGAAGACTTCCACAACTGCTTCAGAAGGTGGCAAGAATGATGCGGTAAATGTGTCTAAAGCAAAGGGGAGCACTGTGAGGGGGTTAATGGCAATGTGCCTTTTACTGCAGTAATCTTTTTGAAATTTAAATACTCACTATTTTTTTTTATCAAACCTCTTATAATGCTACTCACACATTTCTCTAGCCCATATCAGAACTCTCAAGGATGTTTCTCCAGGGTTTATGGTTTTGTTGTTAGCATTTTGTTTTGTTTGTGGTGGTAGGATAGAATCTAGAGCTTCTTCACACGTGCTAGGCAAGTGCTTTACCAATGAACTACATCCCCAACACTTTTTTTATTTTTGAGGCAGGATTTTGCTAAGTGTTCAAGGCTGGTCTTGAACTTAAAATCCTCCTCCCTCAGCTTCCTGAGTGGTTGAAATTACAGACACACTTCACTGCATTCAGAACTTCAGTGCTTTGCAATTGTGCTACTACCTGGGCTGGGGTCCAACATTCAAATACAGATACAATTGTCTTGTCTGCGCTATGGTGGGGAACAGAAATTCTGTAGTGAATTCTCCTGGTCTGGTCCATTCCTGTCTTGTCCTGTCCTCCCGTCCTTCTTTCCCTTCCCTTCCGTTCGCTTCCCTTCCCTTCCCTTCCCTTCCCTAGCCTAGCCTAGCCTAGCCTAGCCTAGCCTAGCCTAGCCTAGCCTAGCCTAGCCTATCTTTTGCAGTATGGAGATTAAATTTAGGTCTTGACACTTAGCTTCAGTCCTTTTTACGTTTTTAGAGATAGGGTCTTGCTAAGTTGTTGAGTTACCCTGGCTGGGCTCAAACTTGCAGTCCTCCTACTTCAGCCTCAAGTGCTGAGGTTATAGATATGTGCCGCTAACACTCAGATTCGCTTTTTTCTATCTCTCATCTGGAGAAAGGTTTGTCACTGGAGGTATGGTCAGGTTCACAGACAAGCACTAAACCTGGCCAGCTACAGAAATGTGAGCACTGTGGTTCATAGATTCAGTATTATAAGATAACCCATTACACAGTATCTGAGTTACTTTTCCTCATTACTGAGACAAAATACCTGACACCCAAAGTTAAAAGAGGAAAGGTTTATATGGTTAGTTTGTAGAGATTTCAGTTAATAGTTGGCGGCTCCAAGGCAGGGTGGTATAGCAGAGGGGCATGGCAGAGGAGAAAGTTTATGACAGTCAGAAGAGAGCAAAACAAGCAAGTGAACCCATAGCAGCTTCTTTTTGCCCCTAGATATTCCATCTAGGCTACCCAATTTAGGGTAGGTGCCAAACCAATCAGTGGACTAATTTAGTGATCACACATCCTTAATCCCAGTGCCCTTAATCCTAGCATTGAACACTGGATCACACTCTCTAGATGCAGCCACCTCTGAAAAAGCCCCACCTATGACTGCTTGGTGGGGCTGGGGGCACCTAAGCACAAGCCATAACATGGAGTAGCTCATGAGGCTTTTCTAGATCTAGACACTTGTACATTCTTTGAAACTAGAGGCTAGTGAGGGATGACAGACAAGATTGATGAGAGAGGCAAGAGCCAGATTCTGTATTGCAATCTTGTTTATAATATGGTGTCATAGCTATTTACTCCTGGAAACGACACAGTCAGATTTGGGTCAGAGAGGGTCCGCTGTTATCTGTGTGGAGAATATGTTGGAACTAGTATTGTTGTAGCTTGGCATAACTGATGCCATCTTATGCCATGTATTTGACCCAGAAGAGTGAAAAATTACTTAAGAGTACAATCTCATGAGAAAAGCAAAATGATCTGCACCCACAGAAGAAAAATTAACCTATTCAACAAAGAAGCAGGATACAGTTGTCAACCAAAATTTATTTATTTATTTATTATTTATTTATTTTTATTTTGAAAAGAATAAAACCAAATGAGAAAAGAAAAAAAAATAGGGTTGTTTAAAACAAAAGGATGGGCATAGTACATAATTTAAAACTATAATACAAGGTGATCTACAATGGTTACCATGATGTCTCTTGTTATCTTCAATAGAATTGTCCATATCATCAGGTACAATAAAATTGAACATAGCAATATGGAATAAAATCAATAAAAACAAAACATTGGAGACATTATAGGACTTCAAAAGAAGGTAATGGTCAAACCAGAATGGGTATCATAGTGAATCTTACTGTCTTCACAGTAGTTGCCTACACTCTCAAACTTGATACTATCAAACATAACAGATACGAATAAAATCAGTCAAGGCAAGACAGCGCTTGAACAAGACAGATCCAAATAACATCAGTCAAAACAGGGCAGTGAAAGCAATACAGGGTTGCAGATGAAGTTAATAGGAGATTAAAAGTGTTTACCGTAGTATATCCTGCTATCTTTGGAATAGTTGTCTATGCTCTCAAATCTAGTACAAGTAGACAAACTGGAGCAGAATATAACCAAACTAAACAGAGTGGTGAAAGCAATATGGGTTTCAAATCATGATAAAGATTAACAATGTCCTCTACCTTCTCTATTTAGACACTTCCTCCCCTTTCACTTTCCTAGGGTGCATTGTACATTTTGTGTCCCACTAACTCCTTTAGTTTTTAGCTTAGGGAGGCAACCCACTATTTACCTAAGTGGTTTTGAAGCTTTTCACTCCTGAGCTTGGTCTCAAGTTGTATCCATTTACCTGCAAGGGCCTCAAGCTTTTCCTTCCTCATAGCTGAGTAGTTTTCCATTGTATAATAGTATTATGTCTTTCCAACCAATCTGCAGCTGATGGGTGAGCTACCCCCACTTTTTTCTGGTTCCCTGTCACATAGAACATTATTTTCTCATCTTTGACTTTTAGTCCATAAACCCTCTTTCAGGTTAAATATATTTCTGACATAAGGATAGAGATAGGGTCCAGCACTTCCATCTTGCTGAACCCTACCTCCTGATCTACTCTGCCTGTGTTTCTTTTTATTAGTGTATTGAGGCCATTCATGTTAGCGATTATGGACAATTTTCTCTGCCTCATCTCTGCTATGCTATTTTTCTGCTGTTGGTTGTCTACTTTTCCCCTTCTTTCCACTGTCTGCCCTGTTGAGTAAGCCTCCTCTGTTGCTATTCTTGAAACTGTGGTCTTTTTTTCCTCTCTCTCTAGAATGTCCTTCAGTATTTTTTGTAGGGTTGGATTGGTTGTCACAAACTCCCACAATTCCTCTTTATCATGGAAGCATCTTGTTTCTCCATTAATTTTGAGAGACAGTTTTTCAGGTACATCAATATGGGTTGGAGGTTATTTTCTTTCAGGGCTTGGAATACTTTGCTCCAAGCTCTTCTTGATTTGATGGTTTGTGTCAAGAAGTCTATTGTGATTCTGATGGGTTTTCCTTTATAGATGATCTGTTTCTTTTCTCTGACAGCTTTTAATATTCTGTTCTTGTGTTAGATTTCTGGGATCTTGATTATTATATGTCTGGGTGTAGAGTTCTGTATGCCTCATATATCTGGATATCACTTCTTTTTACTATGCTTGGAAAGTTTTCTTTCTTTCTTTTTTTTTTTTTGTTGGTAGGTAGGCAGGTGCTTATGCTGCTGAGCTAAATCTCCAGCCCAACAGGTAGATTTTAGTGCTGGAACACTTGTTTCCTATTTCTGGCTTCCAGAACTGAAATGTGGTAAATTTAAGTGGCTTTTCTTGTTTGAGACAGTATTTCATGTTGCCCCAAGCTGGTCTTGACTAAACTTGTATTTTCAGAGGATGACTTCTGTATTTTGGTACTGGAGATTGAACTCATGACCTCACACTTGCCAGGCAGGCACTTATGCCACTGAGCTAAATCCCCAGCCCCAGTTTTCTTTAATTATTTCTGTAAATAGCCTTTGTATTTCATTTGTGTTTACCCCTGCTTCTTCACTTACATTTTTTATTCTTAAGTTGTAGATCCTCTTGCCATTTTCTAGCCTTTGTATTGTTACTTCCTGGTTCCTTGTTATTTTTAAGAGATCTTTCCTTTAATGATCACACATTGCAAACCTGTCTTCAAAGTTTGATAGTCTATCATTAGTTTCTTTCAAGCAGTTTTTCCAGGTTTCAATGGAGTTTTTAATTTCTTGGTAGTCTCTTTGAATCTGTTTTATGTATTCTAGATTTTTTAAAAATATTCTTCATCAAAGAATATTTTCTATGCCCCTCCATTCTTCCATCTGTGTCTTCTTGAGAGGTACTTAGCATTTATTTTATTATTTTTCTTATATCTTCCTTTACTTGCATTAGAATTTCTGTTTTTAGTTCTTTTATAATGTCACAAAGATAATTCTTTATGTCAGATGCTGCTTTTTCAGAAAGTGCAGGTGTGCAACCCCTGATCTCTTCTGTGTTTACCTTTCCTGGGCCAGTATTGTTTGGGTTGGGGGTTGGAGACTTCCTTTTGTTTCTTCCTCTTGTCATGTTTCTGGCTTCTTCCAGACAAGTGGATAATGGGGGTCTCCAGCACTTCCTCTATTGGCTACGATTACTCTGAGGTACACCAGCTAGGGATTGCTGCCCTCCCCAGTCTGCTGATGACCACTGAAATACAAGCAGGGGCGGGGCAGGCTGGCCCCTCCCTTCTAAGCTGGTCAAGCACTGGGAGTCTTCACCATGTTAGTGTGTGCTGCATGGATGGGGCCAGTTAGGGATAACTTCAAGGAGACCTCGTCCTTGGCTATTGGATCATGCATGGGGTGGGACTCAGTCCAAGCAATTCTCACCAGTCTGCTCTGCACTAGGAATGGCTGACTGAAGCCAATGCAGTTCTGGTTCAGGGCTTGTCTTTTAAGACTTCAAAATGTTGCCCAGCCAGTTGCCCACTCCCAGGAGGACTGACCTCCTCACACTCACTGAGAGCCAGCACAGATCTCCAAGCCGAACACTATTCTCCATTTCATACACAATGGGACTGGCTCTGGTGAGAGCACATCTGGCTACAGCCTTCTGTCCACGACTTTCTTTTCTTTCTTTTTTCCCCTTTTTTTCTCCTCTTTTCCCTTTAGTTTTTTCCTGGGTCAAGGGGATCAATCTCCTTCTATCTGGTCTTCTCCAGGATGTTTTATTCCAGCATCTGAGCTGTTTCTCTCACGGAGGCTATTTTGCTGCTTACTGACCTGCCATCTTCCCAGCTCCCCCTACCAAAAATTAACGTAAGATTCTAGATAAATTGTTTCCAACAGGATTTTTTTTGTGTGGTTTTCTGTTTTAAAAGCTCGGTAACTTTCCAGTTCAGCACCACTCAGTGAGACTCTGAAACAGGGGTCTATGTGATTGGTTGCTGAGCTCAGCTAATAAAATTCCAAATTTATCAATTAGGCAGGTTGGATTCCTATATTGTTCATGAACCCACTTCATAGGGGAACTCATCCAGGATCCCTATTTAGAGATTTATAGGATCCAAGCCTCTCTTTGAGGCAATTATTCCTCAGGGGGACTGCCGAGAGATGTTCCTCGCCCCTGAGGAATCTGTTTGTTTCAAAGAGAAACTCAAATCCTGGACACTAAATTTGGAGTGAGCCATCTGGATCCCTATTGGTAAGATTGTTTTAGTTTGTTGGGGTGACCCTCAGGGTCCTTGGAGGTGTTGGATGCAACATTGAAGTCTCCAGGACTCATTCCCAAAGACATTTGCCTGGGACTTGTCTCCTTAGAGTTGAATTAGTTCCTGGTGTCAGTTTACAAACTGACTTAGTTTCTGTTTTTGTCTTGTTAATCATGTTTGTTACTTGTGTCATGGGTCAGTCTGCTTCTGCTTCTCTGTTGTCCCTGCAATGTGTTCTTAACCATTTTCAGGAATTTCATCAGAGAGTCTCTTCCTACAGTGAACCTGTTTACCCAGGGAAGCCCTGAACACTTTGTGAATTTGAATGGCCTGCTTTTGGAGTCTCTTGGCCTCTGGAAGGGACTTTTAACCTCTCTTTGTGTCAACAGGTCCGTCAAGTCATCTTTGGGACACCAGGACACCCTGACCAAGTTGTTTATATACAAACTTGGATTGACTTGGTTCTGGACCCTGCTAAATGGGTTCCTTCCTGCCATCCCAAATGCCATACTATCATTGCAGTTGCAAAACCTGCCTCTCCCAAACCTCCTCATTCTTGCCCCTCCTCCTGACTCCTCACCCCTGATCTCTTTGTGCACCACTCCCCCTGAAGAACCCAACTCCCCTTCCCTACTCAGGCCCTCATACACCCACAGTGGGCACCCTTTTTCTAGGGCTTCTGCCTTGGGACCCTCCTCTCCAGACTTCACTTCTGGCCCCCCCCCTCCGCTCCTCTTTTAGCCCTCCATGAGGCTGTCTCTGGGGAGGGATCCCCCAGACCCTTCCTAGTCTGCATCCCCTTCTTCACCAGTGACCTTTACAATTGGAAACAACAAAACCCCTGGCTCTCTCAAAACCCCCAGGGGCTCAGCTCCCTCCTAGAGTTTGTTTTCTTTACGCATCAACCCACCTGGGACACATGCCAACAGCTTCTCCAGATACTTTCCACTTCTGAGGAAAGAGAACACACCTGTACCCTGGGACGCAAGCTGGTCCTGGGACCAGATGGCCACCCAAGTTCCAACCCAGCCTTATTGGACCTCATGTTTCCCCTACTCACCTGACTGGAATCCTAACAATGAACAAGGTAAGAAGGCTCTCAAATCTTATTGCTAGACTCTCTTGGGCACTTTAAAAGCAGCTGCTTGGAAGTCAACTAATTTGTCTAAGGTTTCACAGGCCAGTCAGGGACCGGATGAGGCTCCATCTGCATTCTTGGAGTGCCTCCTAGAGGCACGTTGTATTTATACATCTACTGATCCGGAAGCGCCTGAGAAGAAATGTACCCTAAATATTGCATTTGTCTCCCAGTTGGCCCCAGATATTAGAAAAAAGCTTTAAAGACTAGAAAGATTCGAAGGTAAAGCACTCTAAGAGTTAGTGGAAATAGCCCAAAAGGTCTTCAATAACCGAGAAGATCCATGGGACTTAAAAGGATGGCAAAGGTCCTTCTTGCTCTAAGAGAAAAGGAAAATCCCAAAACCAAATGTGACTCAGGGAACCCTCCTAAATCTAAACGGACCCCACTAGCCAAAAACCAGTGTGCCTATTGTAAGAAAGAGGACCACTGGAAAAAGGACTGTCCAGAGCTCCAGAAAAAGACTGTCTCCACTCTGAAGGTCTTAATTCAAGACTGAGGCTGGCAGGGTTCATTCAGCCCCCAAGAACCCTGGTTAGCTCTTACCATGGGGGGCCACAAGTCAACTTCCTGGTTGACACAGGAGTCAGCTATTCAGTCCTGCAACAGCCAGTGGGTTCCCTATCCCAGACCAAGACGAGCATTCAAAGAACAACTGGAAAAATAAAGGCTTGGCCATAGACTCGAGCCAGTGTTACAGACTTGAGCAGAGAGTCCCTAACCCACTTTTTCCTTGTCATGTCCGAATGTCCGTACTCCCTGATCAGATGAGACTTGATCCACAAGTGACAGGCTCATAAACCCCTTGGTGACTCTTGGGTTTCATGGAAAGACTAGAGATCACAAAGAAGCTAGACCAGAGGTGACTACCACTCCTCCTCCTGCTATTCTTTTTACTTGCCCCCTGCCTGAAGGATACTTGTTTCTGGCAGACTTGTCTCTAAGGGGCCCCCTCCAACTTCTTTGCTACAAAAATGGCAAAAAGGGGTCCCTGGGGTCTGGGCAGAATCCAACCTGCTGGGTCTCACAATCAACTAGCCTCTGATTGTAGTCACCCTTAACCCTGCAGCCACCCCAATCTGGGTCTGCCAATCTCCACTCAGCTTGCAGGCCAAAGAAGGAATTTCCAACCACATCCAAAGGCTGAAAAAGGCCAATATCCTGACTCCTTGTAAGTCAGCCTGGAACACACCTTTGCTACCTGTCCAGAAGCCTGGGACTTCAGACTATCAGCCTGTCCAAGGCCTCCAAGAGGTAAATAAAAGAATCATGAGTCTATACCCCACTGTTCCTAATCCATATCCTTTGCTCAGTTTTCTGCTTCCTATGCACACCTGCTACTCCCCATTGGACCTGAAGGATGCCTTCTTCTCCCTACCACTGGTGCCGGTAAGTCAACCCCTCTTTGACTTTGAATGGACAGACCCTAAGACAGGAGAATCAGGACAATTAACCTGGACACACTTACCCTGGGGGTTCAAAAATGCACCAACTCTTATTTGATGAGGCCCTGAGCAGGGACCTCGAAGATTTTTGGGCAGAACATCCCTCTGTCACAGAGCTTCAATATGTTGATGATTTACTACTGGCCACTGTGGACTTGCCCTCTTGTCTGGAAGCCACGGAGGCCCTATTGAGAGCCTTAGACAAACTGGGCTATTGAGTCTCTGCCAAAAAGGCACAGCTCTGCCTGCTCAAAGTTACTTATCTGGGGTATGTATTAGAGGAACAAAAATGGACTTTGTCAGATAAAAGAATTGAGGCTATCTTAAAAATCTCTTCCCCAAAGGCCAAGTGCCAAATTAGAGAATTTCTAGGTGCCTTCGGCTACTGACGGTTGTGGATCCTGGGATTTTCTGAAATGGCTCAGCCACTCTACACCTCTACTGGAAGGGATCCATCTGGACCTTTAACCTGGTCTGAGTAGAGAAACAAGCTTTCAATGATTTAAAACAAGCTCTTGTAAATGCCCCAGCCCTCGCTCTCCCTGACTTAGCTAAACCTTTCCAATTACATGTGGCCAAGAGCTGTGGGATTGCAAAAGGGGTTTTGACTCAGTACCTAAGACACTGGATGAGGCCTGTTACCTATCTTTCCTGGTGATTAGGCCCCACAGCTTCAGGATGGCCAAACTGCCTATGGACAATTGCAGCCACTGCAATACCCACTAAGGAAGCCTCTAAGTTGACTTTTGGTCAGAGACTCCAGATAGTGGCCCCACATGCTGTGGAGGCGTGATTGTGGCCACCTCTCAACAGATTGCTTTCTAACCCTTGCATTGTCTAGTACCAAGCCCTTCTACTGGATTCTAACCACATTGAGTTCCTGTCTACTCCTGCCCTTAATCCAGCGACCCTCTTGCCAGATGATGACCCCTCAATGCTGATACATAACTGTATGGACATTATTGACTCGGTCTCAAGCCTGTGAGCTGACCTGACTGATGTCCTGTTTGCCCAGCCTGAAGCCATCCTTTTTCACAGATGGCAGCAGTTACCTCCACCAAGGTACTTGAGTAGCAGGAGCTGTAGTGACCACTGAAACTGAGGTAATATGGGCTGAAGCTCTAGGGTTGGGAACTGCAGCTCAGTGGGCATAACTGATAGCCCTTACCTAAGCCCTAAGATGGGGACAAAATAAATCTATATCTATATCTATATCTATATCTATATCTATATCTATATCTATATCTATATCTATATCTGTAGTCAGAATGCTTTTGCTACCACCCATGTTCATGGGGCCATTTACCAGGAAAGAGGACTATTAACTTCAGCAGGAACAAAGATCAAGAATGCCCCTGAGATCTTAGACCTCCTGGCTGCCATTTGGTTTCCCTGAAAGGTTGCAATTATGCACTGTTTGGGGGCACCAACGAGAAGATGCCACAATAGCTTGTGGAAATGTCCTCGATGATAAGAGAGCCAAAGAGGTGGCACTAAAACCAGTGGGGCCTATAATGCTCCTCCCAGCTCTCCCGCCACCCATGCTACCCAAGCCATCTTATTCAGATTCAGACTTGAGACTAGCCAAGAGCTTAGAGGCCCAACTCTCTCCAGAAGGTTGGCAGACCTTACTGGATAGGCAAATTCTCATCCCAGAATCGTTAGGCCCCCAGTTCATCCAGGAGACCCATCAGGCCACCTACTTAGGAGGAACCAAATTACCTGAGTTATTCCGAGGACATTACTTCATCCCCAAATTATCTCGTCTGACTAAAGAGGTCAGCCAAAAATGTCCACAGTGTCTTCAGGTGAACCCTAAGCTGGCTCCCACTGATGTTCAAAAGAGACAATGAGGACTTATCCCTGGAGACCACTGAGAGATATACTTTTCCAAAATGGATCCAAGAAGAGGAGGACATAAATATCTCTTAGTTCCCATAGACACATTCACTGAGTAGACCAAAGCATTTGCCACTTGGACTGAAGCAGCTCTCACTGTAGCTAAGAAACTCCTCTATGAGATAGTTTCTTGATTCAGTTTGCTCACCTCCCTGGGGTCCAACAATAGCCCAGCTTTCATAGCTCAGATTACTCAAAATTTAGCTGCAGCTTTAGAAATCAATTGGAAATTACATTGTGCCTACTGGCCTCAAAGTTCAGGCCAAGTAGAGAGAATGAACAGAACCATAAAGGAAACTTTCAAAACTGGCTCTTGAGACTGGCAAAAACTGGGTAAGTCTCCTTCCTTTTGCACTTCTGCATGCGCGATGTACCTCCTACCTCCAAGACATCAGTCCTTTTGAGGCCATGAACATCCAACCACCCCCTTCGATTCCCTCTGTTCAAGATGATAAGCTGGCTGCTTTCACTAATGGGGAACTTGTTAAGTCCTTGCAGGCTCTCCAGGCCTTCCTGCACTCGACCCACTGCTTGTTCCAGGGCCACCAGACTGTTCCTAGAAGACCTGATGACCCCCTGGCAGCTCAACCTGGTGATCAAATCTACATCAAAAGGAGACAGGCCACATTCCTAGGTGCCCACTGGGAAGGACCCTATACAGTCATCCTAAGTACTCCTATAGCCGTCAAGGTTGCTAGAAAGAGCCATTGGATTCATCACTTCCACTTCAAGCCTGCAGGACCAGAGATTCCAGCTAAGTGACTATCAAAAAGTTTCCTGACCCTTTAAAGGTCAAGCTCCAAACATGTGGATTCTAAGTCTGTTTATGTGTTTAATCTTCTTTATTCCACCCATTCCCATGAAAGATCATCACCCTGTAGCTTATACGTGGGTTATGACTAGAACTTCAGATGGAGTAGCCTAGCCTCTAACAGAAGCTTGGGAATCCCCTCCTTAACATCACCCTCTGTTCAATTATGGGGTAGGCTGCCACAAATGACCCTGAATGCACTGGCCTTGCCTCAGCCGCCTGGATACCTCCGGCCAAGGCATTTGGATCATTGGGATTGACTGGGTTTTTCTCATCAGACCCAAATATTTCCTTCTATTTGTGTCCAGAGATCTCTAAGCTCCACTAGTTCTGGGTCAAAACTGTGCCACTATTATTAATGTCACCAGATTGATAGCTTGGGGTTATGAAACCATAGCCCCCTGGTCAAACAGTGACCCTTATCTGTCAGCTAGCTATGATTCCCATAAGGGCTACATTTTATTTTGGCCTAAGCAATCAGGAGATTCTTCTTGGAATGGAGGAAAAACTTGGGGCATTTGCTTCTATGTCACTGGGTGGGATCCTAGTTCGCTCTATACCATCCAGAGAAAACCAGGAATACTCTAATCAATCCTCGGTGGGCTCACCCTGCCACCATGGGGTTTTACCACTCTAGTAGTTACCTCCACCATGAATTCCCCTCTCCCCATCTGTCCCCAAAGAATCTCTTCACACTCCAGCACAATTGCAACCTGATAGCTCTGTCTTCCAATCTCTGGAACTAATGTTTAAATTACTTAATAGTTCATCCCCCAACATTACTCAAGACTGTGGGTTATGCTTACATCCTGAACCCCTCTATTATGTGGGACTTGCTGCAAATGCTACTGTTGGGACCAACAATCAAACCCAGATTGTAAACACCTCAAACCTTGATTCTGGTGCTTCATGCTGGTGGGGGCAGGGACCTAAGTCCCTCACTTTGGGAAACACTCAGGGCTCTGGACTTCGTATTCAGTCTGTAAATCTCCCTTTGAAGCACTCTCCATTTCAAATCAATTGTAATTCAACTGTGTATGTACAAAATGTCTCTTAACCCCTCAACCAAATTTAGTCTCCCCGCCGGGAACCTGGTTTGTCTGTACAAACGGCCTCACCCCTTGTGCTTATCTGGCTGCTTTCACTGGACCTAACCCTGAACTCTGTATCTTAACTCATGTTCTTCCCCAAGTGTACTGGTATTCTGGGGAAGGAGGTAAGAAACATTGGGGTTACCCAACCTCATGAGAAAAAAGAGGGCCCCAGTCCTAATTCCTGTCCTTTTGGGATTAGGAATAGCTGGTTCCATAGCACTAGGAACCGCAGCCCTCATAGTGGGGGACCAAAATTACCAGATATTAAGTGAAGAAATAGATCATGATCTGGGCACACTTGAACAAAATGTTCATCGCCTAGAGGAGTCTCTGAACTCCCTGGATGAGATGGCCTTTCAGAATCGGTGAGGTCTAGACCTCCTTTTCTTAAAACAGGGAGGTCTATGCCCAGCCCTTGGTGAATCTTGTTGTTTTTACACCAACCATTCAGGAGTTATTAAAGATATTCTTAGTCAGCTCAGACAGCATCTAGCTGATAGGGAAAATGAGAGACATCATCAACAGAGCTGGTATAAAAATTTGTTCTCCATCACCCCATGGCTGACCCTCCTACTCTCAGCTCTGGCAGGACGCTTGGTTTTCCTCCTACTAGCCTTCACTATTGGCCCCTGCATGATAAATTGTTTAATGCATTATATCCAAAGCCAAGTCCAATCTATTAAATTAATGGTTATATGTTCCCAATATGAGGATTTGTGAAATTTAGGTGAGGAAGGTAACTTTTAGATAAAAAAGGTGACCAGGAATCAAAGATTTGATTCATGTACTAAAATCAGTGGGCAGTGTTGTAGCTTGGCATAACTGATGCCATCTTGTGCCATCATGTGAAAAATTACTTAGAGTAAATTTCATGAAAAAAGCAGAATGAGCAGCACCCACAAGAGAAAAATTAACCTGTTCAACAAAGGAGCAGGATACAGGTGTCAACCCAAAATTAATGTAAGATTCTACCTAAATTGTTTCCAACAGGATGTCTTTTTTGTAGTTCTCTGTTTTAAAAGCTCTGTAACTTTCCAATTCAGCGCCACTTGGTGGGATTCTGAAACGGGTTTATGCTAGTGGTTGCTGAGCTCAGCTAATAAAATTCCAAACTTATCAATTAGGCGGCTGGGATTCCTATATTGTTTACAAACCCACATCGGTATGATAAGAAGTGGGAGAGCAGTTAGAAGTCTGTTCAGTGATTCACAAAAAATTATAAAGTAGTAACAATAAAGATTAAGAGGATGGCCAGGCGTGGTGGTGCATGCCTGAAACCTCTGCACTTCAGAGGCTGACGCAGGAGGATCTTTGCAAATTTGAGAGCAGCCTGGGCTACAAAATGAGCTCAAAGCTAGCATGAACTGCACAGTGAGATGCTGTCTCAAAAGCACAAAAACAAAAACAAAAAAAGATTAAGAGATTTGAAAAATAGGTGGATTTGAAAAATAGGGAGCAGGAATTGATATGATAAAGATATGAAGAGTCAAAGGGCAAAAGTTAATATTTTATAAGGCTGAAGATATAGCTCATGGTACTTGAAGGTCTATGTTATGGCTGTGTCTAGATAGCCCCCAAAGCCTCATGCAGTCATAGGTGGGGTTTTTTTCAGAGATGGCTGGATCTAGAGTGTGTGATGTTGGGATTAAAGGTGTGTGATTACTAAATCGGTCCACTGATTGGTCTGGCACCACCTTAGTCCTAGGAGCCTAGATATAATGTAAAAGGGGCAGAAAGATGCTGTTAAAGTCCCCTGTTGCTTTGCTACATTCTGCCTGCCATGTCTGGCCTTGGAGCCAGCCTGTTACAGACTGAAACCTCTATAAACTGTGAGCTAAATAAACTTTTCCCCCTCTAGCTCTGGGTGTTGGGTATTTTGTCTCAGCAGTGAGAAAAGTAACTAAGACAGTCTACTCTGCAGTTTTCTTAGCAAAATGCACAGCATGTTCCACAGGGTCTTGTGTATACCAGGCCAGAGTTCTAGATTGAGCTATTTCTGCTTTCACCCACCTCCATTTTCTGATATTTTGAGGTCAGTAAGAACTTCAATATTTCAGGAGCTAGGGTCCCAAGAGTGTTACAGATGCTTCTCTGTAGCACAGCCTCATTCGACTCCCACATGTATTTCCCAGAAAGCTGTACTCTCACCTTAGAGTTCGTCCCTTTAGATCCAGCCTTGTCACGGGGATTGCCTATTGGTCAGTAAAGCAGAGCAGACGGTTAATAAGAGGTTTACAGAAGGGTTTTCCTCCCCACCCAGTGGTACTGAGGATTGAACCCTGGACCTTTGCACTGAGCTACATTCCCAGCCTTTTTTTAATTTAAATTTTGAGGTAGGGTCTGACTAAATCACTAATACCCAAGCTGGGCTCAAACTTTTGATATTCCTGCCTCAGCCTTCTAGAGTGCAGGGATTACATGTGTGTGTCACCATGCCTAGCTTAATTTTTTTTATTGTGGTAAAAAAGAAAAAATATATAACACAAAACCTACCATACCATTTTAGCTGTGTTAGGTATAAAATTCAGTGGTATTAATTATATTCACAATGTTTGTGACTATCACCGCTATGTAGTTTCAATACTTTTTAGGTATTCCAAATGGAAACTTCTCATTTTTCCCCCTTCCTACCTGCCTAGCAACCTCTACCCTACTTTGTATCTATGAATCCTCCCATTCTAGACATTTAATATAATTGGAACAATACAATATTTGTGTTACTGTGCCTGATTATTCACTTAACAACATCTTCAGGATTTTTCTACATTGTAGCATGTATCAAATATTTCTCTTCATAGCTTAATAACACTCCAATGTATTTAGATATCACATTTTAAAAAATCCATTCATCTGTGGATGGACATATGGGTTATTTACAACCTTTGGGGATGTAAATGATGCTATAACAAGTATTTGCAGGCATCTGTTTGAATTCTTGTTTCAAGTTTGGGAGATCACCTAAGAATGAAATTGGTATGTCACATGGCAATTTAAAGGAGGGTTTTTAAAAGCTTATTTGTTCTGATTCTAGACTTGTAGTCAAGCTGCCTCACATCCCCCAGGCCATTCAACCCTTAATGCCCCAGTAAGGTGCTTTCCATGTCAATGACAGGAAGAGGTCATCTGCTTGGATCCCTGCTCTTTTGTTCAGTAAGGCCAGAGGTGAAGCCCTAGAGGTTAGTCACGGGATCTACAAGAAACTCAGCAAGGGCCGCAGTCAGAAAAGTAACCTAGGCTATACGTGAAAGGAGTCTGTAGTGTTTAGGGTTCTTGGCCAGTATATGGGATAACCAGGGTATGGGGGGAGATAGTTCTGATTCCAAGCACAGAAACAACCCTTTCAGCTTTACCTAGTATATAATCAAGTCTTATAATGATCCAGAGAATTACAATCCTTACCCAAATCAATTCACCCAAAAGTAACCTGTAACAGTTTACACATACAAAAACTTGTTTGGCAAGAATAAGGAAAAATTAGGATGCTCTAGTCTTGTTTTTCAAATTTAAAGGGTTTAACTTTTAAAATTGAGGTGAACTTTGCATAATACATGATTATTTTGTTTTTGTTGTTTTGAGTCAAGGGTCTCACTATGGAGTCAAGGCTGGCCTTGAACTCATTAAGTAGTAAAGGCTGGTTCTGAACTAGAAATCTTCCTGCTTTAGCCTCCTAGGTGCTGGGATTACATGGGTGTGCCATCAAACCCACCCTAATTAGCTATTTATTTATTTCATGGTAGTAAGCTTTGAACCCAGGCCATTTGCACTGAGCTACATCTTCAGTTCATTTATCTTTGGATACTGGGACTCAAACTCAGGACCTCAGGTTTGCCAGGTGTGCCACTGAGCTAAATCCCTCGCCCTTAGCTCATATTTAAATTTTGAGACAGGATCTCACTAAATTGCTAAATTTCTCAAGCTGAGCAGGGCTTGAATTTGCATTCTTGACTTTGCCTTCCAGACTCTTGGGACTACAGTTATGTACCACAAAACTTGGTTTAATCAACTTTTTTTTTTTGGTACTGGAGATTGAACTCACTATCTCGCACTTGACAGGCAGGCGCTTACACTGCTGAGCTCAATCCCCAGCCCTTAATCAATTATTTTAAAGTATACAATTTAGGGACATATAGTACATGTACAATGTTGTCTAACTACAATCTCTCTCTGCTTTCAAAACTTTCCATCACCCAGAATTATATCCCATATGCTCTGGCTTTTCTGATGTAATCACTTTCTTCTTCTGGCGGGAGTGCTGGGCTTGAATATTCACATGTAGGAGGATTCCAAGCTAGCACAAAGAGAAGCCTATGCTGAAGCCATAAGATAAACAAGGGACTGGCCTGAGAGACACTGATCACCCTGTGAAGGCTTTACTTTATTTTATTTTATTTTATTTTATTTTATTTTGACTTCTTGGTTTTTTATTTTAAAAATAAAATAAAACAAAAGATAGAAATGATACAAAATTTCAAAAAAAATAGTAGGAAATTAACACTAGTTAATATATTGCATATTGTTACTTAGTATATTTTCTTTTAATACTATTTATTGGAGATTAGTAGCTACAGTAATATACTGGCAATGTTATCTATTTTTAATTTATGTTTAATTTTTATTTTTAATAGACAATGATTATATATATTTATAGTTACAATGTGATGTTCATATATGTACACCTTGTAGAATGATTACACCAAGCTAATTAACATGTCCATCACCATATATTTCTTACTTTTAGCAGTAAGAACATGTGAAATTGACTTTCTTTGGTGTTTTTGAGACAGTGTTTCATTATGCATTTCAGGCTGGCTTTGAACTCACTTTATAGTCCAGGCTGGCCTCAAATTTGCAGCAATCCTCCTGCCTCAGCCTCCCGAGTGCTAGGGTTACAGGCATGTGGTACCACGCCTGGCTGAAATCTACTTTTAGTGATTTTGAAATATATACTATATTAACTATAATCACCATATTCTGCAATAGATCTCAAAACTTACTTTTCCTGTCTCACTGAACATTTGTATGCTTTTGCCAATACATGAGAATGGACTGAGAGTGTTGTTTTTCTCCAAGATGGTAGGAACTCCTTGAGGACAGAAAGTAAGTGTTGGACATCTTGGTATTTTCAATGCCCAACATGATGGATTACATCTATCAGATGCTAAATAAATGTTTTTTAGTTAGAAATGAGTGGGCTGGGTGGTCTTTCTTTAGCAAATAAAAGAACTGTGGATTTCAGAAGTTTATATTTTAGAACTAATTTATTATTTTTTTTCTTGAGACACTGGCTTTCTATGTAGTCCAGGCTGCCCTGGAGCTCAAAATCCTTTTGCCTCAGCCTCCTGAGTGCTGGGTTAAAGGCATGTGCTACCATGCCTGGCTCAAGAGTTAGTTTACTCTGGAAAACAATCCACGAAGTGGTATTCTCCAGGGCTCGGGGAGGCAGGGAAACATGCATACCATAGAGCTTTCCATAGATGGAACACTTGTCGAAGGTCATGATGTTCTGAGTCAGGGTCCCTGTTTTGTCAGAGAACACATATTTAACCTGGCCAAGTTCCTCGTTCAGGGTGGTAGTGCGAGCCTGTGCCGGGGTGTTCTTTGGTGCATAGAACATCTTCCGATCCCAGTTGATGTAGAAACTATTGCCCAGTCTTATTATTTCAACACTAAGAAGAAAAGAAAAGAAGGGTTCAGTCAGAGCAGGGCAAAAACAAAACAAAACAAAACAAAACAAAACGAAACAAAACAAAACAAAACATTAGGTTGGTTTCCTTTTTACAGGTCCAGCTCTATGGGTGGCTCAGGGCTAGCATCTGAAAATCAGAGTATCTTCCCTGGTAGCCTACCTTTCTGAAGGTCCTTTCCCATCAGCCAGCTAAATTCTGACCAGGGCCATTATCATGAAAGGATTTACTACCTGGGCCCAGATATTCTTGATTAACTTGTCTGCGTCATAATCTCTTTCATTCTCTCCTTCCAAAATGTGTCCAGGAAAAGTCACAATCTTTAAAATTGAATAGTATTTAACTTATAAAAGGAAATGTTGGCCTAATTAAAGGATTATTACTGCTGTCATGTAGGGGAGCCAGAGAAGCTTGTCATACTTAAAGTTTGTGTCCGAAAAAGGCAGGAATCTGAGTCAGAAGTGGTTTGCGGGCTCACTCTCTGATAAATCTCCAGGCAGGCCTGTGGTGAAACAGCCTTTATATGAGATTGCCTTTGTCACAGTCCTTTTCTGCTGGAAATTACATGCACTATGGATTCATTATAATCAATTTGTTAGAGTCAAGCATCTTCCATTTTAAAACAGTAAAGACTTTTAAGGGACCTCCTTTCTGTCATCACTCATACTTACCGTGTGTTAAACTGCTTGATTCCTAATCCCTCTGAGACAGCAGCATTGAGAGGCCTGAATTTTCTTCTCTGAGCAGAGGGAAAAGGAGCTCACGTCTTCTACTGATGATCCTCAGTCTTAAAGTTTGACCTCCCTTCCCAGCCTTTACCGTACCGGCCACCATCATGGACTCTAAACCTGGACATCTAGTCACATTCTTTGTTTCCTTAGAAAAATCTTGACTGGCTTTTTATGGCTTTAAGGATGAAATCCAAACTCTTTGGCCTGTAACTTAAGGATCTTCTGGATCTGACCCCAAATTATCATCCAACTCCTTAGTCTACTTTTTAAAAAAAACTTCCACATCTCAGTACATAATGAACTTGCTGTTTGCAATGTTCTTTCCCTAGTCTCTTTTTTCAAATATAAACTTGATTATTACCTTTATGCAAACCTCCCTAAGCTTCTCCAGGCAGAACTAATTTATTCTTTCTCAAGGCTCTTCTAGCACGCATCATTTCAATTACATCATTTTTCATATTGTACCATAGTTATTTATGTATGCATTTCCATAGCTACACTGTAATCTTCTCTAGAGAAAGGGGTGTTTTTTACTCATGTTTGCTTGTCACATAGTAAGTACTCAATAATTGTTTATTAAATAATATAAATTAGTTATGGGGGTGCTTTCTGGATAAGGATGTGATTGTTCATGCTTCAGGAAACCTGGAAAGGAAGAAATGAAAACACACCTGTCTGTGTATGTGCCAGGAAATGTTTCACCTAGAAAAGGAAGGTAAGAGTACAATGAAGGCTCACTTTACCCATTTCAAATTTTTGTTCAAGGTGCTTATGAAAAAGGAGGGATTCACCTTTTCCCTTCTCCAACTTTTATGAACAGAACCTAAGTCAAAATCACACCTGTTTGGCCACTTGCAAATTTTTGTTCAAGGTGCTTATGAAAAAGGGGGGATTCACCTTATCCTTTCTCCAACTGTTAGGAACAGAAACTAAGTCAAAATCACACCTATTTGTTTGGCCAGTTGCTTCTGTGTGAAATATATTCTGAGTTCTGACTGACTGAATATGAATGAATTTGTGGAGTCTATCTCATTGTCTGGTAAGGAGCACCTGCCTAATCTGGTGTTAGCATTACCAAGTTTTTCTAATTGTTTCATATGTTTCTGTCTTATTTAGTCACTTACAGGTTATTTCAGGGCAGGTATAATTTTCTTTTGTATAAAGTACGTAATATTTAGCATAGTACTTTGGAATGAAAGACATTTAATACAATCTCTAGACATTTCTGAGAGTGTTTTGCATATCACACCTGTAAAAAGTAAAGAATTAAAGAGCACATAGCATAAGGTTTTTTAAAGTTCATAATGTAGTTGGGGAATTAAGCAGGAAGTATGAAGTCAGTCCTCCCCCATAGCCTAATACAATCCGAGAAGCCTACCTGATGTAGAGGGAAATGGGCACCATGGTGTTGAGAATAATGATGTAGGACCAGTAAATGAGTGAGGCGGATACAAGTGATGAAGAGATATAATTTTCCCATGGCATAAAAATCTGGAAATAGTAGCCTATCTTGCTCTGCCAAATGCCATGACCAACTGCTATGATAAAACACATGAGGGCTAAAAGCAGGAAAATCTATATAAAACAAAAGAAAAATAAAGTAAGTTAACATTTCACCCAAGGTATGTACTGCTTCAGTTCTACCCTCTGGAGCTCAATAAGAAGTCTGTCTGTCTGTGGAGGATAGGAGGTCAGAAACTAGTTCACAGGCCCTGGGCACAGGATACAGGGCAGAAAAGAAAGCTCAATAGGAGCCATCCTTGGGGTTCTGAAGAGAGACAATAGTGACTAAAATATTTTTTTTTTAAGAGCAGAAATATTTATTGAGAGAAAGAAAGCTTCTGTCTGAGAAAGAGACAGAAGGGGTCCCAAGTGGGTTGCCAAATTTTGCGTATCTTCTAGGGATTTTTATAGAGTAGAACCATGAGGTGAAATGGGTCTAAAGTGGGAAAAACTGGGAATTCACAAGGTCATGAGTTGGGACAACTATGGTCAACCAATAAGTTTAATTGTTCAGGTAAAACTGACTAAATTGGGAACAAATGGGGAAGCAAGCATTCTTAAGGATCAGTGACTCTTCCTGTAGGGGGTTGGGATGGTGACTCCTGGCTTCTCAAGGTGATCCATACCCTAAGGTTTATAATTAAGGGTGTGGTTGCATTTGTTTTGCCTTCTTTTTTTTTTTTTTAATAATTTTATTTAAAGAGGAAAAAACAAAACAAAATAAAACAGAATAAAGGGTAGCAACCATACAGTATTCCAAGGAAAAAAGGAAAAGTACAACAATAAAACCTAAGAAATTATTACTTGACTAATTACATACTGACTTCTTGGAAATAGTTGTTCAAATTACAAAGTTAAAGCATGTAA
>PVJX010002610.1:30584-124953 GCA_004027295.1 Dolichotis patagonum | reverse complement strand
TCATGAAGTTCTTCAGCTGTTCTTTGTCATGGAAGTATCTTATTTCTCCATCCATTTTGAAGGACAGTTTTGCAGGGTATGTCAGTCTGGGTTGGAAGTGGTTTTCCTTTAGGATCTGAAAGACTTCACTCCATGCTCTTCTTGATTTCATTGTTTGTGTTGAGAAGTCTGCCGTGATTCTGATAGCTTTTCCTTTATACATGATCTCTCTTTTCTCTCTGACAGTTTTTAGTATTCTATTCTCATGTTGGATTTCTGGGATGGTGATTATTATGTGTCTAGGTGTAGTTTTATTTTGGTTATGGCTGTTTGGAGTTCTATATGCTTCACTTATCCAGATGTCTGTTTCTCTTCTCATGTTTGGGAAGTTTTCCGCTATTATTTCTGTAAATATCCTCTTGATATCATTTGGGCTGTCCCCTTCTTTTTCATTTATCCCTATTAATCTTATGTTATTTTTCTTTGCATCATCTTGCAGGTGTTGAATTGTTATTTCCTGATTCTTTGTTAGTTTTAAAAGATCTTGTCTTTCCTGCTCACTGGCTGCAATCTTATCTTCAAGGTCTGAAATTCTATCTTCACTTTCATTGAGGCGGTTTTTACAGTTTTCAATAGCATTTTTGATTTCTTGTATATCTCTTTGAATCTGCTTTATGCATTCTGTTTGTTTCTTATATTGCTCATTCAGGGATTCTATCTGTTTGCTTTGTTCCTCTAATTTTTTAGCTGTGTTTTCACTAGATGCGTTCACTATTTCTTTCCCTATTTTTATCAATTCTTCTTGTACCTGGGCAAGTATTTCTGATTTGAATTTCTCCATAGCTTTCCCTATTTGCCTATTTATTTCATTTGATATCATTTCAGACATTTCAGGTGTATGGCTTCTTTTTTCTTCTATGTACACAGCTTCTAAGCTTTCTTGGGGAGGCCTAGGGCTTTGAGCCTGCATTTTGGTCTTTCTTTTTGTCATTTTTCTATATTTCCTTGCTTTGAGCAGTGTTCCAAACTTTCTCTGCATGTGTGACGTATTACCTCTTGCACCCTCAGTTCCTGGAGGTGCAGTGGCTCCCCCACAGCCTCTTGGCTTCCTCACAGGGTCCTAACTCCCCTCTGTGGGCTCCTGGCTCCCTAAGTCATAAGGCGAATGCTGGGTTTGGTCAACCCGGAGCCTGTGGAATCTCAGGCAGGCCACACCACCGTGCTTTGTCCCAGTCAGGTCTCCAGGAGGTTCCCTGCGAGTGAAGGGTGGGCCTACAGGTCCCAAAGAGTCAGGCCAAAATGCTGGTTTCTGCAAAGTTCCCGGTCCCAAACAGACCTGGCCAAGATGCCAGTCTCCACAATATTCCCAATCCAAACAGCCCAGACCTCTCTGTGGGTCCAGGAGGTTCCCGGTCCCAAAAAGTCAGGCCATGTTGCTGGTCTCTGGGAGATTTCCTAGGGGTGAAGTGTGGGGCTATGGGCCCAAACAGACCTGGTCCAGATGCCGGTCTCAGGGCAGTTCCCTGCAGATGAAGGGCGGGCCTACCAGTCCCAAACAGTCGCGCCGAGATGCTGGTCTGCACAGACTTTCAATCCAAACAGCCCGGGCCACTCTGCGGGTCCCAGAGGTTCGGGTCTCACAGAGTCAGGCCGCGATGCTGGTCTCTGTGTCTGTTGCATATACTTTCAATGGAGGTTTTAATCTCCTAGATTTTTATTTGGATCTGTCATGGATTCTATTTCTTTCCTATGTTGCACACTTATAGTTTCCATTGTTTTTCTGAGCTCTTCTGTTTTTTAACATCTGTGTCTGCTTTATGTCTTTCCTTTTGATCATCATTTCTTTTTGCACCTTACAGATTATTTGTTTAACCTCTTCCATTTGTTTTTTCACTTCTATTGCTATTTCTATTTAAGAAAGTTCCAGTAGTTGGCTTCTGATATCCTGTATCTCATTGTGTTCTGGACATTTCCTGGATGGGCTAGGGGTCTGGGGTTGCATTTTGCTTCTGCATCTTGTCATTTTCTGCTTTCTATTT
The DNA here is from genome assembly GCA_004027295.1 of Dolichotis patagonum. Taxonomy (NCBI): domain Eukaryota; kingdom Metazoa; phylum Chordata; class Mammalia; order Rodentia; family Caviidae; genus Dolichotis; species Dolichotis patagonum. Next base: position 122,935 of record PVJX010002610.1, on the reverse strand, counting down.
TATTTTGTTTTCTCTGTTGATGCTTGTAGATTTATTATGGTATATAGTTTTATCTCTAGTATCGCAGCTTCCCTAGGAAATATCTATTCCTCAGAGACATCTTCTAGACGTAGGTGATTCTTGGTCTTTCTGCCTATCTGAAGAACCTATTTTTTCAATCTATTGAGAATGAGAGGTTGTTATCCACTTGGCTCAGTGCCTGCCCAGTCCTTTGGTACTGGACTACAGTGATGGTAATGACCCCAGACAATCACAGCATTGTCATACAGGTGAGAAACACTGATTATAACAGGTGTGACATCCTGACTAAAATAGTACAGTTAGTAATAACAATAGTCTTTAGCTCAGCCTGGCTGCTGACAAACTGGTAACTATTGACTTGGTACCATTAAACACAGGAGCAAATCCTGCAGTTATATAACAGCACCCAGCATATACCAGGAACTTTTATGAAATTATTTTCCTCCTGATGTTATCCTGTTGTGGGAGCGAGGATTAAGAAGGATGAGGGGCAGCGTAGAGAGATGAATGAGGTCCCATATAGTAGAAGCAAGGCTGGAGGGCAAAGGATGATCACCTAAATTTTGGGAAACTGGAGAAATGAGGAGGGAAAGAATAGAAGAGGAAGCAATGGGATATTGAAGTGAACCAGGAAGAAAAGAGAGACAATGTTTATTCACATGAAAGTATCATAAAATCATGCAAGATAGTGGATGAAAGAGAGTAAGAAGATGAGTAGAAGAAAACAAAAAGTAAGGCAATAAATCTAAGTCATTAAAGAAAGAGAAAAGAGAGAGAATAGAAAAACAAAAATAAAACAAAAATAACCATAAAAATAAAACAAGACCAAACTAAACTCAACCAAAAAAGACTCCAACTGTACAAAAAACAAAAATCAGTCAAACAAACATAGTAGAATAAACATAGTAAAATTTCTCTGGTGTTCATGGTCTGTCTAAGGCTGATCCCAGAAATGTGCTGTGAACTCCAGCCAAGTTTGCAGTGGGATTTGTGCTGAGTACATGGCTGATCTTGACCTCTTAGATGTGAGTGCTGGAACTGATGTTGTTGCTGGAGTTGTCTTGGAGCCCTTTGATTGAAAAAGGAGAAAGAAAGAAAAAGAATGGTGGCCCCACCTTCCCACTTCTACTCCATGAGTCTGTGTGCAGAAACACCTGACTTACCAGCTGCTGATGTGTGTGCCCCCATGGGCCTTGGTGGTCACTGGGCATCCCTGCGTAGGCTGGTCTAGGCTGCATGTGTATCTCATCTCTCTGTTTTGCTTGCACAGTAGTGAGGTGTCACTGTTTCCTGTAACAACAACAAAACAATGAGATAACACATTGAGAGCCCACTGTGCAGCCACTGATTTAAGCACTATTAACCTCTACAGTTACTCAATGGGATACAGAAATCTCACTGCTTCCTGTAGAAACTATAAAGAACAGAGTATCTAAAGTCTGCTGTTACCAAGATGTTGGAGTATTCCCTTCCAATATTTTTTCTTAACCTAGGTAGTTCTTATACATTGTCTGGGTGTCATAGCATCTATGCAGTAAAGTCCTACATGATAATGAATCTGATCCAGCCCACTGAGTGACTCAATCTGGTTTCTGTTTTTAAAAGAGCATCCGAGTTGTTACCTGGAGGTTGTCTTGAAGGGTTGAGAACAGAAGTAGGACAATCAGCAACATTGATTAACTGTGTGAGGAGGGAGTCTTGGGCTACTTCAGACGAGATCGGGTGCGTTCAGGGTGGTATGGCCGTAGACATCATGGGCTACTTCAGATGGGGGCAGAGGAGACTGAGATGTGACTGCACTCAGGGTCTGCTGTGGGAGTGGAAGAAACAGGACTGCTGAGGGATTGCCTTGGGGGTGTAGGGTGGTGATGGTGAAGGGGCAGTTGAAGGCTTGAAACCAGGTATGTTGTGGTGACTTGGGTTGAGACGAAGAGGCCAGTACAAATGTGAGAGGGAAGAGGGAGGGACCACTGCATTAGTGGATGCCTGTGCAAGCATGAGGTAGGAGCTAGAAAAGACCCTACTGTTTCCTCCTGACACTTCTGACTCTGCGCCTTCTCATGGTGGGGTGGTCTAACTGCATAGAACATGGTTTGAGTTTAAAGAGCTGTGTTTTTCATTCTGAATTGTCCCTCATTCAGACCAGAGGCTTTACATGCTGGTTAAATTAAGAGTCAAAGATCAAGGGAACATTTAGGGAAATACTGAAAATTAGGAGGAACTATCTTCTGACTGACATCCTACTGAGGAATTCTGATTTTTGACATTTTTTTCCTGGAATGATGATTTGACAAGTTTACATCCATGCAAGACATTGCTTCACTGTTTGCTGTTGTCATCAGGATTTGCAAGGGAATAGATTTAACATGACACATAATTTATAAGATTATTTCATAATATGCATCCAAAAAGTCAAGTGCAGAAGACTGTGAGAGATCTGTCCACACACTAGAGACCCAAAGAATCCAGCTGAGGGCCTGGATCCCACTGCAATGTCCTGCACAAATCCAGCTGGAGGCCTAGAGCCCACAACAATGTCGTCCATGAGTCCAGCTGGAGGCCTAGAGCCCACAACAATGTCTCCTGCAAGTCTGTATCAAGGATCTGTGCAGGGAAGGCCCAAAGGCATGTGGTGGAAGCTGGAAAGTCTGTGCCAGCAGGATGAGGGATCTGCACTGGAGCCATGAAGCAATGCTCCAGGTAAGGACCAGAGCTCCCCTGAGAACAACCCCAGTCATCCTCAGTGACAGGAAGGACCCAAGATTCTCCAGTGATGAGAACAGCTGAATTCATATCAGGAAAACCAGTGTGACCAGCTTCTCCAGGAGAATCAATGGCATACCTCTTCCCCTCCCCTCCAGTTCTCCTTTAATGCTGCTGGCAACAATCCTCAGGTGGCCTTTCCACACCCAGCACCACGCTGATTCAGTTCAGCTGGATGTCACAAGTGGATCATTAATTAATCCAATCCTTCTGTTATCCAATTAGCTGCAGATACCCTATAATTTGGTTTAAGTAAATGGGGAAGTCCAGCATTTGGCCCAGGATTTTCACCAACTGTGGGGAAGACAGTCTCTTGGCTCATTCTGGATCTGCCCCCAGGAGATCTGGATTCACTTTCTCATGAGAAGGAATTGCATGCTGCCCCTCTGTTCCTGTGCTGAGCCTTACGTGTGCAGCTCTTTAACCCACCTGGTGGGGCCCTTACCCAGGGGATGGTGCACTCAATTGACTTTACTCCTGGTGTTGGAGATTCAACAGGGATTTCTAGAAATCATAATACCCTAAGTTTCAATTCAAGTTTAGATACCTATCCTGAAAAGCCTTTTAGATACTTTGCTATAGAAAGCATATTTATCAGTGACTATTTTTCTCTGAAGTTTCTAACTTTCTACCTTGTCTACTTCCTGTCCCTTAAAACTTTCATTCTCTCATTTTACTTTAGAAAGCTGGTTAGTTCTACAATCCCTGTGCTGCCCTGTACCTCCTTTCTTATGCTAAAATCCTATTACTGATTGTTGAGTTTCAGTATATTAAGAGAAAAAAAAGATTGGGCATTTTGAGGTCTCCATCTTTACTCCTCTCTTTCCACCAGTATGGTTATACAGCCTGATGGAGATTTATTTTCTCGTCGATATAAACTTCTCCTTTTTGAAGACAGGCCACTGAAGCCAGTCCTTCATTCAAAGCAGCAGCTTTCTTGGTGTTTTCAGGTGGTTTTTGCAATGTAACAAACTCAGTTTTCAGTGTTTTCCCCTACTATATATGTGAAATGTGTGAGTAATGACTGAGATAATCTATGCTTTAACAGTTTCTGAGCTGAGAACCAGCTTGGGCACAGAGAGAAGCAGAAGGTGGAAGTCTGCAGTTTCTCAGGCGTGGCAAGATGCATACACTTGTTTCTGGGTTGAGAGGACATGTTGGGAAGTGGGACGAGCTCTTTAAAGTTTTGTTTTTTTTTTGGTACCAGGGATCGAACTCACAACCTCGCGCTTGCAAAGCAGGCACTTAAGCCACTGAAATAAATCCCCGGCCCATGAGCTCTTGTCAATAGGCTGCCCATTGCAAGAGATGGTTCCAGGAGCGGGGGTATATTGTTTCTGGTTGGGGAGGAAAAGAGAAGAAGGCAGCTGGGGTCTTTGGTAAATCACCTGTGTAAGTGAATATGCAGGGAAGGACCCTGAACCCGACACATGTGTCCCACGACAGGTGTAATGGGCGATACATTGTGTCAAATTGAGAGGTTTGAAAGTTTAATGAAGTGACTCAGTAGGGGGTCAGGGTTCTCACTTTGTAAACAACCTCATCTTGTGCAAGAGGAGGGACCCGAGATGGTATGAGGGCTATACCTGTCCTAGAGAGTGGTAACCTGCTTACAATATAAGGGAGCAGAAAAAGACTTGCTCTCCCTCACTTTTGCTCTTGCTGCTTTTGCTATCTACTGCTGCCTTGAAGTGTTGTCCCTGTACCATGTCACCCTGCCTTGGAGCCAGATATTTATGGACTGAAACCTCCACAAACTGTGAGCTAAACAAATCGTTCCTTCCTTAATTTTGAGTGTTGGGTATCTTGTCTCAGCAATGAAAGAAAAATAACCAAGACAACAGGGCAGCCACAGAAGGAGCCAAAGACTAACCTATATTATCCAGGAAAGCAACAACCAGTGAAAGAAAGATCTGCCCCTCACCATGGGCAGTCAAGCAGGAAAACACCTCTGGCCTTTCATCCCCTCCACCTTGTCCTGACACCAGGGGCTTGTGTGGAGGAGAAGGGGATGGTGGAGACAATATTCTAACTTTGCTTCTCTCCCCACCCAGTAAACTGCTTAGAAAGTCAAGCGGAAGTCTGGGCATGACTTTGGAGTCAGGAGTAAAGTGGTTAGAAGAGTCACTACTTGAGAATAAAACTTAAAATCCACAGGACCAAGAAACAAACAAACCCCCCAAAAGTGACTGAATAACCGCTAATAACGAAATAAGTGGAATGAGACTAAAATGACGTTAAAATCATTCAAGAAGTTGCAAAATGCAGAATTAGTGGCAGTTTTGTATTTGAAATGCTGCCAAGCTGAGACTTCTTGCTAGCTGGGTGCAGTTGGAGTTTTGGAGTGTCTATATTTAAAAGACTTAGGGTCAAAACACCCTTTCAGGAAGACTAGTTCCTTCACCTCTTTGGAAGACTAGTTCCTTCACAAACCTTGTTAGGCCTGAAGAAGTGCAGTGTCCACATTGGTCATTAAAGACAGCACCACAAGGGAAAGAGGGTGTGTCCTCGGGAGCTCCCAGAGCCTCAGCAACATGCACGGAGGGGAGCATGAGTGTCCCATCTACCTCTAGGGGCGTGGCAAGGTATATCCTGAATCTCGGATCTTCTATACCCACGCTGACTGAGGAGTTCCGCCTCCCTTCTGACTCCCTCTGAGAAACAGTTCCAGCCACGCGTTCCCTACAGTAACCTAGGCATGCTACAATCATGAGGTTCGGGCCGTGGAAGGCATACTTGTGCTTGCAGAGCAGAGCGAGGTAGAGGGAGAAAGTAAGCGGGCAGGCTAAGAAGGAAGATGGCATTAGAAAGATGGGCCAGCTGAAAACAGAACTGCCCTGAATTTGAACATCAGCTCTGTCTTGAAAACCAGAAGAGGAAGGTTGAGAGGGAAGGTTAGTTTTTAGCAATGGCTTAAAAACTGACGGCAGAGAAAGAAAGACCAGAACCACAGGCAAAGTTAACATTTTGCACTTGGGCACCATTTGATTCTGTAAAAAGTCCCAGGCCCAGTGAGGGGCTGTCCCTGGGTAAGGGGATCTGTTTTGAACTAGAGGAAGATCAGGGTGACACAAGGATGAAATATGTGGTCCCTGCCCCAAATCACTGTCCATCAGCATCGCATGATGCTGGAAATCCCCAGGGCTGGCTTTTCTAACCTTTCAGCTACAGTTAGGAAGTTCATTTAACATTGCACCATGCGTGTCACTTTAGAGATACACTAACTGAGGCTTGGACCAGCTAATTAGTGCCAATTCAGATAGCCGGTAAAACGCAGCCGGGACTTGGCCCCCTGTCTCTTTGATTTCAGATACTTTCTATCACACCAGTGGCCCAGCAGACACGGGTGCTGTCAGCTCTGTCATGTGGCTTCTGAACAAGGTAGCACAGAGGCTCAGAATATGAGCCTTGAAGTCAGAAAGGCTTACACCTAAATTTGGACTCCATCTTTGGTCAATCATGTGACTTTGGTGAGGAAACCTAGCTTATTGCTAGGGATATAGCTCAGTGGCACAGTGTGTGCCTGGTGAGCACAAGGTCGTGAGTTTAATTCCTTTATCACAAAAAAGGTAACTTCTTTCAGATTCCACAGTCAGAGATGTGTGAAAATAAAGCAGTGGACTAATTTAGTAACTATACAAATTTAATCCCAGGATCACACACTCAAGATCCATCATCTCTGAAACAGCCTCACCTATGGCTGCGTGAGGCTTTGAGGGGATATCTAGCCCCAAGCCACAGCAGAGGACCAGGAAGGAGATAACAAGAACAGGGTGAGATGTGATAGCACGGTATAGGGAGCCGGAGATTTGAAATAGCTGTCACCTGGGGCGGGTGAGTGGCGCAAGGCAGATGGGTCTGACTTCTACAGTGAACCTCGGCTTGTCAGGACTGGGAGTGCCTCAGAAGTGGTCTAGTCTGGTGGTCTTTTAACTTGTGCCCCAGGGAATCTTAGAGTCTTCTAAGTGGGTGGAGGTTGTATCCCAGAGGCTCATCACATGGATCCTCAAGACCTCCTTACCTCCCTCAAGTAGTGTAATTCCACTTCCCTTTGTGCTGCTTTTAGTTGTTTTTGAGGTACCACTTATATCTAGTAAGCCACATGAGCCTCCATTACAAAGCTTGATGAGTTTTTATGATTGTCTGTTCCCAGGTAACCACTACCCAGACAAAGCAAAGAACACTCCGAACCTCCAGCAGGCTCTCCTGGTTCCTCTCAGTCGGTACCCTCAGCAAGTTATCACCATTCTGATATTATCTGTTTCTGAGCTTCTACAGAAATGGAGCCGTAGAATATATATCCACTGTGTTTAACACTTTTCTATACTCTTATATAAAAGAGTAGTCTGTTCTTTTTTATTATGGATTAGTATTCTATCGTATGATTAAGCCACAATGTATTTATCTTTTCTACTATTGATGGACATTCAGGTTGCTTGCAGGTCTTGGGATTGTGAGCATAGCTGCTATGGACACTTGTGTGCAAATCTGGCTGGACAAATGACACATTTCTGTTAGCTACAGGCCTGGGAGAAGAGTTGTGGGCTATAGAGGATACAGTTTGGTGGGTAGCACAGCTTTACTTTTGAACAGATGTTTCATAGAGTAGAAACACTCATAAGGTTGAACTTGGAGAAAGGGTGTGAAAGGTTAAAGTTTTTAATAGGGAAAGTCTTAAGTCCTGTAGTGTAATCCTTGCATTTATAGATTATAAAAGTGAGTTGCAGAAAGAACAGTCATTTGCTGAGACTCAGACTGCAAACCATGGCTAAAACTTGGTCACCAGACTATGAATTTCTTATTCCTTCTTGAACTCTATAATTGGCACGGGGTACTGGACAGATGTGGCAAGGAGGTCATACTTAGCACTGGTTTCAAGCTTTGACTAATAAACGTACGACACAGAGTGAGGGACTTAATGGCTGTGAGCCTCAGTCTAACTATCAAGGAGGCAAATGTCCCTGTTTCCCAGCACTGCCGGCTCAAAGGCAGTAATGATAGGGAGACATTGAGAGGTTGTAGAGTGCTTAATGAGTTATTATTGTCATTATCTAAATATGTTCTAAGGGGATGCCTTGGTAAGCATGCTGTTTTCTTGCAATATTAATGTTTATAATAATTCACTTTTACATTTTATTTTTTAGGTCGATTAAATTGTTTTTAATGAAAGCTCTTTTTCCACCTCATTAAAAAGCTAGGGTGGCAGACACTGTTTCCCAAATCTGGCTACACTGACATATATCCCACCCTAAGTGCAGTTCTTTCAATGTAGCATCTTTACATGGTGACACATCTCCACTGGGGGGTGGGAGAAAAGTCTACCTTCCCTCACCCTTCAACCCTGGCTTCACAGCCACCTCAACCCACAGAACATGGCAAAGTGACAGAGGTGGAAAAGAACAGTCTAAGTTTTGGGGTGTTTCCTAGAGAGAACAGAAACAACCCTAGGGGAAGATGCTGCGGTGGCTTTTTGGCTTCAAACTAGTCCTCTTCACTTCTCAAGTTTCTTCACTAAAATTTCCACTGGAGAGGAAAACAAAAATCTAACAAATAGCCCCTTATGTTAAACCTGAGTTGAGAACTGAGCATTCTGGAGCTTCCAATGCAAGTGGAGTTTTGGTCATTTTGTGGAGTGCCCACTGGCCCTGGGAGAAACTCAGAGGACACGCCTCCTGGTGGTAAGAGGGTTGGGAGAAATTACAGAGGGGCAGAAGGATGCAGGGCACCCTGAAGGCTGAAAGGATGTGTGAGACTAAGCACTGCACAGAAACAGCTGAATTTTTACCCACTGATCTCCATCCCCACAAACTCCAGGTTTCCACGAAATGAGACCCTCCCGTAAATCTAGAATAATAAATACCTTATATGTGTAAATTGCTACATATACTGGAGAGCAGGTTTATTCTCATTTCTTTATTTCATTCTTCCAATGGCTTTTAGAGAATGGACTATCACTGCCGTCATTATCTGAATTTTATTTTATGCATGTATTTGTTTGCTTGGTGTTGAGACAGGGTCTCACTATGTAGTCCAGACTGGTCTTGAACTCATTATGTAGCTGAGGCTGGCGCTGAACTCACAGTGATCCTCCTACCTCATGAATTTTATATTTAAAGGAACTGAGAGGGCAAGGGCTTGACCCAAGTTCACATTTAACTGATAGACACACCATGAAATATCCAGGTCTCCTGGCTTCGGGGTGAATGCCTTTTCACTGTGTGACAGACATGATCCATGGGCGAGTAGGGGTTTGGGGCTCTGCAGCAGACCAAGGACAGAGAAAACCTGGGGAAGGAGTACCTGTCGCCCCGTAGCTAGCAGCTGCCTCATTGTGAGACACATGGTGTTGGCCCTATGTGGCAAGGCTAGTCACCTCTGCTGCCCCCATGTCCTCCACTGACTCCTTTATCAGAAAAGGTATCAGTCACTTATCTCTTATGGAACATTTAAAGACCTGTGCTTCCTCTCTCAGGGATATTTACATTTCAGTCTTATTTTTTGACTCCAGCATCAGTGAGAAGATGGAAGAGCCTTTATTTCAGTGGCAGGGTATAAGTGAGAGGGAAACATTTTATAGACATCCCTCACCCATGTGTCAGAAGATGTTAGCTGCTTGCATTACAGAAATTCAGTTATCAATTATGTAAGTGTAGGTAGGGTGTTGATGTGGAGTGATAGTTGGAATGTGGTCCTTTTGGGTAGTGTGGATATGGTGATGTGTTAGTTAGCTTTGCATTGCTATAACACATGCCTGTGTTAAGTCTATAAAGAGAAAAGGTTTATTTTGGCTCACAGTTTTGGAGGGTTCAGTCCATGGTTATTTGGTCCATTGCTTTTGAGCCTGTGGTGAGGTAGCACATCATGGCAAGGAGCATGTGGTGAAACCATGCCTCCCATGACTATAAAATGAAAAAGGGAAAGAAGAAAGGGTGGTGGTTCCACTGGCCCCTTCAAGGACATGTCACTGATAACTGGAACACCTGCCACAAAGCCCCATCTTTTAAAGTCTCCCCCACCTTTTAATAATGCCAACCCCAGGACTAAGCCTTTAACATGTGGAACTTTTTAGGACTCTATGGTCCATTGCAGCAGCCACAGTCTGGCAGAGGAGATGGCAAGGTAATCATGTATGCTAAAAATGCTACTATAGATATAAAGTGCTCGGGGTTCCCTGGAAGCATAAAACGCCTGGAGTAGAAGTGGAGGGCATACCACAGCTTTCCTAGTAGAGGTGACTACATTTGGTTAGAGTCTGGAAAGTTAACAGAAGTGCCATGATTTGACTATCTTAGTCCAAGTTCTCTCACATAGCAAATCTCAGGAATTCTGAGATAATACCCTGAGTGATGCAACCTCAGGAAGGCAGGTTAGTGGGAAAGGGGAGCGAGAGGGTAAAGGAGGCAGACTCACAGGAAGGGTGCCTTACTGCACTGGTCTCAGTCAGGGTGATGGCTGCATCTTCCTGGACAGTCCCAGAGAAGTCCTGTGGCTCTCTGTCCCTGAGCAGTATCATGCAGGGGAGGAAACATCTGGTTCTTTCCAATTTCAAGTCTCCTAGTGGCCAAAATTACACAACAAGTTGGTTTACACACATTCCTAGTTGTAGTCACATGCCCTGAGTCTTACAATGTGTGAGTCTCAGTCTGGGAGTGATGAGAGGTACCAAAGACTGCTTAGGAGACAACATGGACCCTGGAGGTCACTGTGCTGGCAGAGAAAAATCTGAGGTGGCCTGGAAGAGGAGCATCTTGGAGATACTAGAGCAATGGCCCACTGAATAGTCTACCCTCACAATAATTCTTTTATGAGTTGAATTGTACCCCTCCCAAGATATGCTGAGGGCCTCACTCTCAGGATTTGGAATGAAGTCCTACTTGGAAATAGGGCCCTTGCAAATGTAATCAGGATACAATCAAGTTATACAGAGAAGGTAGACCCTTAGTCTAATATGACTGCTCTCCTTATAATAGAAAAACAGCTGCAGAGACAGATGCATACAGAGAGAAAAATGCCACGTGAAGACACAGATACTCAGGGGCCATGCCATGAGACGACGGAGGCAGAGGCTGGGGCATGCAGGGCCCACATAAGGAGGCCCAATGATGGCCACTCCCCCAGAAGCTAAGGGCTTGCTGAGAACTCAAGTTTGAATTTTTAGCATTCAGAAGTGGGAGAGAATTGATTTCTGTTGTTTCAAGCTACTCGGTTTATCGTGCTTTATTTTGGCAGTCCTGGGAAATGAATGAACATAGCTTGCAAGCTAGGTCCTAGGTCTCAATATGTGCTCTAGCTAAAGCTCATTCTGCAATTTGATCATTACTGTAACAGTATTATGAGGTGGCAGATTAGGCAGTGAGGACTCCAACCTCATAAATGGGATTTTTGCTATGCTAGGAGGGTGAGTGGACCCTTCTTGCCATTTCTCAATCCTTTGAAGCCATCTTTGAAGCCTGTCATGGCTTAATAAGAAGGTGCTTACCAGATGCCAGTAACTAAGCCTTGGACTCCCCACCCTACCAAATTGTGAGTTGGTATAAGTTTCTGTTTATTATAGATTACCCAGTCTCTGCTATTCTGTTAAATGAGCACAGAACAGACCAAGACAATTGGTATTTGGTTTAAAAAAAACTTTTATTTAAAGAGAAAAAAAACAAAACAGGAAAAAGGGTAGTAATAATACAGAATTTCAAAAAAACCACTAAGAAATCACTACTTGATAAATTACATACTGCCATCTTAGAAATAGTTGTTCAAGTTACAAAATTAAAGCATGCAAGGTGGACATTCAAACAGTGAGACTGCAAACAGTTCTGTTTGATGATCTAACAAAAACTTAGTAATATAGTCCTCTATCTTACATACTTAAACATACATGCAGTTATATCCTTTAGAGTGCTTTCTTTTCCTTTCTTTTTTACAATAGTAATTACACATTTCGGGTTTTATTACTCCTACAGTTCTTACTACTTTTTACACTAGGGATACAATGTGATATTTATAAATGTGATTCTTATTTATTTCACTAATGAGAATAGTCTCAAGTTGCCTCCATTTACCTATGAAGACCTCAAGATCATCCTTTTTATAGACAATTGGTATTTGGGATGGCTTGAATTGGTTTGTCCCCTCCAGAACTCAAGTTGGAATTTAATTGCCAAGTTTTGAGAGGTAGTCGGCCCTCTAAGAGGTTTTATGTTATGTGGACTTCACCCTCATGAGTGGAGTCATGGTATTCTCATGGCAGTGCATTAGTTATCACAGGAGTGGGTTGGTATACAGTGCTTCCCATTAGACATCAAATGTAGTTTATTTATAATACTTAATATTAACATTTAACTACTATTCATTTACTGCCTGCCATATCCAATCCTCTTCTAAATGCCAGTTAACTTATTCAGTCCTCAACATAAAAATTGGTCCCTTGATTCCCATTAAAAACTGATTAAAATTGGCCCTGTGCTTTTTCTTTCCCATGTGCTTGCTTGTTCACCTGTTTTTCTGGCCTTTCCACCATACCATGAAGCAGCCCAAGATCCTTGCTGACTCTGGCACCATGCTCTCAAACTTCTGAGCCTCCAGAACTCGGAGCCATTGAAGCTTCTTTCATTTATAAATTACCCAGTCACAGATATTGTGTCACAGCAACAGAGAACAGACGAAGACAGCATTATTCATACCGATTTCATAGCAAAGAAACAAAGCAAAGTTCTCACTCTGATTTTCAGGGAGTAAATTACAAAGGTTGGATGTGAACCCAGCTTTGCTCTGCATGTTCCACTGTGTTATCCCAGGCACAGGTAGGGTGAGGCAAGAGGGCTTCAGAGAAAGGCACCCAGGGTAGAGGGGGAGCCTGAGCCCCTGCAAGGTACAGAAGGTGGACCTCCTGGATGAAACCTGGAGTGAGATGGAGAGTAGGGTGGCTGGGGGTGCTGACGCTGGTGATGCTGGTGAGCACTGTCCTGAGTGCTCTATGCCTGTTCATTCCTGGGGTCCTCACAAAGCCCAGTGATACGGACTTTAATTCCTTCCTTTTCCACATAAGGACACAAGGCACAGAGTGACTGAGTTACTCGCTCACTTCCTGTCACAGGCAGTGAGTTGAAACCCAGCCTGCTGGTTCCAGAGTCTTCAGGTTTTGTATTCACTCTGTATGCCTTTGCTGAAGGTTGAAAAACACCCTCTGTGCTAGCCACTATGGTGGCAGGAAGCAATGCACTTTTAACTTTGTAATCAAATCTAGTCGATGCCCCTCACACACACCCAGCACTGTGCAAGACACACAGCTGCTCACTTCATGTAGTTACTTGAGTGTCTGAAATGTGACCTGTTGGAACTGAGATGTGCTGTCTAATGCACACCGGGTATAGACGATCTAGCACAAAAAGAATGTAAAATATCCCATTAATCATTTTTAACCATATTGCATGTTGAAATGGTTATATTTGGGATGTATTAGGCTAAAACTAATAGTATATATCATTAAGATTCATTTACCTTTTAAAAAGAGTGACATGATTAGTCTCATGTGTGCTCACATGGTGTTCCTATTGGACGGTGCTGCTCCAGAATGTGAGTTCTTTGAAGCCAGAGACCATCCTTGTCCTGTTCACTGTGGATCCCAAGAGCCATAATATGACCTGACACACTGTAGTCCCTCAACACTGCTGGATAATTAAATGAATGAATAACTGAGTAGCCAACTCCAAGCCTGCCCTGCACCTGCTCATCTGTTGTCTGTGAATCAGGTCAGACCTTCTTTTCACCTAGCTTTGTCTCTCTGGGCAAGCTCTCAATTAAGCTGAGTATTGCAGTGTGCATGGCTGCAGCACAGTGCCAATGGAGGCAGTGGACATGTGGTAGAATTTGGAGAGTGAAAATGGTCCAAATATTTGTAGCCACAGTGGTGATGATTATAGAAGACCAAGTGGATGGCTTTCCTTGAATGCAGAATCGTTACCTTTGCATTGGTTAAACTGCACCCTATCTTCATGTACTGATATGTACAGAGCTGGCTAAGCTATTTCCTTCTTCTATTAAGCAATGTAAATAAGACTAGCTGAGGTACTGATATGTAATCCTTGAGGCCAGTCAATAGGTTCCTGTTTCCTCACATTGTGTTCCCCATAAACGGTTGAGCACAGTGGGCTGGCAGAGCTATATAGCTCCAGGAGTGTCAACTGGTACGAGCCTCCATTTAAGAGGTTAAGACTTTCCAGGTACAAAAGTTTACATATTGATCACCCTGAAGCAAGGCCAGCAGATTGCTGTAGCTGCTGGTTTAAAACAGGAGTCTAAAGAGAATTCTTTCTGTGGTCTGTTGGCCATTTCAGAACTTTGGAAATGGAATGGTCAATTCATCAGAAAGAAATAGCAGGTGAGTATGGCGGACTTTAGGGGGCCTGCAGGGGAGAGGCCCTGGCACCTAGCGACCTTCACCATGTGGTTGGTTCGGGGTGCTGGGAGAACAAGGAGTTTGTTTCCTCTCTGGGGAGCAGCTATGAGTGTGACAGACTTTCGGCAGCCTGAAGGAGAGAGACCCTGGCGCGTCGAGACCTGCACAGTGCGGTTGACTCGGGGTGCCGGAAGAACAAGGAGCTCCTCTATTCTCTGGGGGGCGGCTGTGATCCTGCCAGCATGTGGGCTGAGAATCAAACATCTCATATCGTCCTGTCCCCCGTCCCGTGTCCCCCATCCCCCTCCCCCCTGTTTAGCAAAGGGGAGCCAGTGAACTACACATCTTGTGAAAGGGTTGGCTATGTTATTTAGAATGAGCTCTCCATATGCAAAGATAAGGACAACGATTTGGAAGAAAACAAGAGACAATATGACAGATAGTGAAGATCTCTGGTTGTCTAGCTTTGAAATTTATGCTTTCTTATGTCTTGTTCTGTTCTGTTTTGTTGTGTTTAATTTTACTCCCTTTTAAAATAAAAAAAATTTAAGAAAACAAGCAAACAAAAATGTTTACATATTGAAAACTGAAGCAACAGCCTCTTAGGTCGCTCAAATGCTACCCTAGTTGAGTTATGCAGACTGGTCTTTCTGCATGCCCTCCCTTCATATTACAGAGGTATTTGCTTTGCACCTGGCCAGCTCAGCTCACCTGGGTCACGTAATTCCCGCCATCTTCACTATCGCTCATCCTTGAGCCACTCCTTTCTTTACGGGATAATAAATTCTTGGGGAGGCCTTGGATCAAGTCCTTTGTTCCATGTATCCTCACCTGGACCAGACTCAGGACCCCGTGGCTGCCTGTAACTTTGAATATATCATAGTGTCTTTATTCTTGCTGTGGGTTGCATTCGAGGTGGTAGACTGGAATTAACTTGCCAGGATTCCAAAAACATTTCAATGTGATTACAAATGTAAACTTTCTGGACCTCGAGGAAGACAGGATAAAGGACTGCAATATTTGGATTACAGTATACAATATTTGGATCACAATAGCGACCACTTAGTGGATGCAAATGCTGTGCCTGGCATAATTCTAGGAACTTTACTTTTCATGAAGTGACTCATTTGATTCTAACAACCTTATGACATCAGTCCTACTGGCAACTCCAGTTGACAGATGGGGAACATTAAGGCTCAGACAGGTTAAATTATGCCCCAGAGCCACATAGCTGGATTTGTGTCCAGCTCTGTCTGACGTGATGGCTGTGCTTTTAACTAGCCCCACAGAGCACAGAGAAGGGACTGCAGCTCACGACATGGAGTGATTGGGAAGCTGGTAGCCCCGGCTCTCCAGGTTTCTGGGGAAAACCATCAGTTGTGCTAGGACCTCTGAGATCCAACATGAACCAGCTGTGTCCTTCCTGTGTGTCTTCCCTGCCAGATGCCTGAGATGATGAAGGTGCAGGTGACTGAGCATAATATACCTGGCCGGGCTCAACCTCACTCTACGCCTGCCTCTGGGAAACAGAGTTATGGATAGCATGCGGCTCATATGCATTTGTTGTTGAGGACTAAGTGAGTTAAGTAGCACTTAGAGGGGGATTTAAAGATGGAAGGCAGTAAATAAACAGTAATTAAATGTTAATATTAAATATTATCAGTGAATCATAATTGATTTCTAGTGAGAGGTGGACCTGGGCGTCAGCATCACTGACTCTGCTGACCTCAGCCTAGCCCACAGAGCTGGAGTGCTTTACAGGAGGGATCAACTGCACATGTTTATGCCTTTGTCCAAGGGACATTTATGGAACACTTACTTTATGCCAGGCATTATGTCATAGGCTGGAGGCAAGAAAATGGAGAGGACACTACTTTCTATCAAGAAGGTCTCAGTCTACTTAGAGAGACACCTTCATTTACACAGTAAAGTATTATCATTAATGATTAGTTATTAATAAAGTAGTTGATAGTATATAGCTAACTGGTAATTAAAACATATTCATTTACATAGTACATGGTTTTTAAAACACAAACTATTAGATTGGTTATATATAATGATGGATGATACAATCACACCTCATAGCTAGAGAAGCATGAAGACAGTGTGGTGACAGGGAGAGGACAGGGAGTTACAGGCACAATAATAGTCAGCTCAAGAGTCTGTAATAAAATACAGGAACAGCAGACTGAGTAGCTTAAACAATCAATATTCATATTCTTACAGTTCTGGAGGATGAAAATCAAGATTTAAAGTGGCAATGTAGTTGGTTTCTGAGAAGAGCTCTCTTCCTAGCTTATAGATGGACTTCTGGCCTGCAGAGGAAAGGGATATATATATATATATATATATATATATATATATATATATATATATATCTCGATGGGGGAGGATCTAATTCACTAACAGTTGCAAAGCATTCTGAAAATCAAGCAACACTGTAATGTCATGGAATGATCTTCCATCTGACCATGGATTTCACTTCCACCCAGGTCTTTGCCCAGTAGCTCACCTGGGGCCTTAGGAAGCAGGTGGTAATAATACCAAGCAGGCACTTTCTAAGGGTCAGCCACTGTCCATGGTCCCTAGCCCAAGGCTCTTTACTCCTGTTAACACCTTTGGCACCTGCAGTGAATCCCTGAGGGAGGAATTCTTGTAACCCTAAGGGCGAAACTTGCGGCTGGTCTCACAGCCAGTGAGGGGAGCAGGTGGCTTCAGATTGCAGAACCCATATTCTTAACTGTTACCCTACACTTTCTCTCCCTTTTAGATATTATGCTTATTATTTTAATAATGGTCACAGCTCTTTTTCAAGTAGGGACTATTACTATTTTCTTTCCAATCACAGATGAAAAAAAAAATACCAGTGCTCAAAGGGAGTTCATAGTTGTCCCAGCAAGTGTCAGAGCTGGGACTGCACCGTGATCTGCCTGACTCTGTAGCCTGAGCCCTGCTCACAGACAGGGGCGGGGATGATGGAGGAGGTAATAGAGGGCCAAGGGTGGTGATCCCACACGGGAGCGTGAGCATCCTGCAGCCTGTGTGTGGGCCCCGTGTCTTCCTAGGATGAGGTTTCTTGTTTTTATGGTTCGGAAATTCCTCAGGAGAACACACACACACACACACACACCCACACACACACACACACACCATGAGCAGTGGCTCTGCCCCAGCCACTCCCACCTCTCTTCCTGGCCGAGACTTTGGTTCTCCCAGGATGAGACAGCAAAACACTGCCTGAGAGCTGCAGCCTGTGAACGTCAGGCTCGCTGCCTCTGAGTCTGGGAGACAGTGGTTTCGGGAGTGGTTTCTTCTTGAGTAAAATATAAGCCTGTCATTTAGTCCCCACCTCACTTCACATTTCAGAGCCCCACTGCTAGGTTGGTGTCTGCGCACATCCCGTCTCTAACACACCTCAAGCTACAGAGCTAGAAGTAGTGCTCAGGAGGCTCTGCAGGCCGAGGAAGCACTGAAAAGCTAGCATCTAAAGAAGCAGGCATTGCTTCGTTATCTGCCCAGCATCACTATGAACTGAGGCTCATCTTGCAAGGCTGGCCTTCAGTGACTCTGAGCAGCATGGACCAATAAATAACACTTTACTCACTGAGCACTCACTGTGAACTGGCAGCTATGCTGTATTAACCTGTTTTCTGTTACTATAATGAAACATCAGAGGCTGGGAACTTTATAAAGAATAAAAGGTTTATTTACCACACAGTTCTGGAGGGGACAGGAATAGTGCTGATGTCAGTGTGGTTCTGGTGAGGACCTCAAGTGGACGGAATCACCACAGTGCCTGTGAAAGGAGAGATTAGAAGCCAGAGAGCAGGGAGGGGCTAGTCTTGCTCTTTCATAACAATGCTCTTGGAAGAACTAACCAGGACCTCACACAAATGACATTTCCTTCTGTGAGAACAACCCCCAATAGCTTCCCACAGGTGCCACCTCTTCAACATTTCCATCCCCCCAACACTGCCACACCCATGTCATCTCCCCACACACGCACTCGGGGGGACTCACACCCTATCCAACCCATAGAATGTACATCTGTACACCCTCTCACTCACTCATGATGCAGTTTTATTAGTCCTGGTGGTGTAAAGGGACAGCCAAGGGGTTAAGTGGCTTGCTCCATGGCCGAGGGGAGCCACGGCCGAGGTGAGCCATGGCTGACTGAGCCATGAGGTGAGGTTTGATGCCCATGCCCATGGGCTGACCCCTGCAGCTCTGGCTGCTGCATGGCAGACAGAATGCAGGGGCGAGGGAGGGCAGTGGCGCCAGGAGACCAGTGCGTGGGTCCAGGTGAGAATAAATTCGGCTCGATCCAGGGCGATGTTGTGAAGGCCTAAGGAGGGGCCGCACAGTGTACACGAGTGCAGTGGGCTTGGCGATGGAGCACAGGAGCCATGTGGCCAAGAAGCAAGTCAAGGTCCAGACCTAGATGTTTTCTTTGAGCACCACAGTCCCAGGGGTGTCATTCACTAAGACAGAGACAGCGAGGGTGGTACAGGGTTTGGGAGTATCCAGAACTGGCTTGGAAGTGACCACCCAGGGGCAGAGGTAGGGAAAGCAAGTACAGGGTGTGGATTTGGTCTCCTTCCTCTTCTCCCTCCTCTTCCTCCTCTTCTTCCTCTCCCCCTCTTCCCTCCTCCTCCCTCCTCCTTTTCTCCTCCCTCTCCTTCCTCCTCTTCCCTCCTCCTCCTTTCCACCACCTTCTCTGTCCTCCTCTCTCCTCCTCTCTCCTCCTCCCTCCTCTTCTTTCTTCAATACCATTTAATACCCTGGGTGAATGAGAGTCTCAAATAAAAGATTATAAATTGAAAAATTGCCACAGACAGAGCAGTTAAAGGCCAAGCTGAGGGAGACGGCTGGCAGCAGAGGCTGAGAACAAGCAGTGGAGGGTAGGAAGACAACCAGGTGGTGATTCCCGAAGCCCGAAGCCCGTGTTGTGTGAAGGGGTGGGGAGTGTGTGCCACTCTCTTGGTCACTGCCACTGACTGTCAAATAAGGCAAGGAGAGATCTGGCCACTGACATTGGCAAGTGTGGCCTATTGTTGCGTTTGACACCCCAAAGGTGAGAAATGCCTTAGACCTGTCACGTCATCGTCATCGACTGCCTTTGATTCTCTGGGTAAAGATTCCCAAAGTAATGGAACCTAGAAAAGACAGAGCCAACCTGCAGAGAGGCCTAGGTTTGAACCTTGGATCTGCCAGCAGCTGTGCGACCCCAGGGAAAGTTACTAACCCTCTCTGAACTTCAATTTCCTCACATATAAAATGGAGGTAGTGATGCTGCTTGTCTTGTAACTTAGGGAGAAGCAAAGATCAAATGAAACGATGTCTATGAAGCAGCAAATGACCAGTGAGTACTTAACATTCTTATTTTTTAAAATACCGATCTCTTTTTCATTATGTCTGCTCGGGATACTGCTACACATCTGAGAAAGAGAATGCTCCGGTTCTGAGCAGCAGTGCAGGTGTCTCCAAAGGTCGTTGGAAAGGCAAATGTGATACCAAGTCTGACTCCATTTACTTCTGTTTCAACGGCAAAGATAGGAATAAATCTCGTCCTTGAAATCCAATAAAGTCATACTTTAAAATCAGGACTGTCTTTTCTACTGGCTTACTGTTCAAAATAATTTCATGATAAAACCATAAATAATGGCACTTAAAATAGGCTCCCGACTTGGCTCCGTCACTAACTCGCTGTGTTCGCAGACAAGTCCCTTACACTCCGCAGGCTCCTGTTTGCCTCATGTGGTTCCTGAAAGGCTCTGGGTTGGTGGCGTGAGAGCCCTTTGAAAGCAAGGACTTATTTATTATCCATGATTTTCAGCCTTATTAATAATAAGGAACAGGCTGCGTGCCAGAGACAGTTGAGTAGATTTGTAGGGCTGGAGGACTGTGGCCACAGCGGGAAAGGAAAAGGCACGAGAGTGATTGAAAACTGTTTAAGCAGAGTTGGGGCGCGGAGGGAGGAGGGGACCAGAGCTGTAAATGTGGGGGCTTTTATAGGGACCAGACTGCACAAAAATGGAGGCTGCTGTTTCCTGAGCTGGGGCAGTGACTTAAAAAAAATCACTCTGGCGGCCAAATTTGTAGAAGCTACATAAAAGAAGGAAAAATACAAAGTAAAGTAATCCCTGCTTGTTTTCCCCATGGCCGCATAAATGCCGAGTGTCCCCCAAGTGACCTCCACTGACTGGGGCACTCTCCAAGGCAGATCTAGGAGGCCGCACCCTGCCTGCCAGCCTTGAGGTTTGGGGCTGCGGTGGAGGTGCAGCTGGGGCTGGCTTTGCCCACCAGGCAACTCTGCTGCCCAGCACAGCCTGGCCCAGCCCGACGGAGTGGCATAGCCCCCTAGACCCTGGAGAAAGAACAGTCAGCAGGTGTGTGTGTGTGTGTGTGTGTACGCGCATGTGCAATCCACAGGCATCAGGGTGGGGCAAAGTGTGGAAGGGGGCAGGGGTGTCCTGAAGGTTCTGCCTGGTGAAGCAGCAGCAGCCATTCAGTGGTAGCCTGGGATGCCACGTGGGGAGATGGCTCCCACCCCTGTCACCCAATGTCCCTGAGAGAAGCTGGGTATTCAGCATGGAATCCTGTCATTTGCAGAAAAATACAAACCCACCAGCCCAACAAGAAGCGAAACCTCTGCAGGCCAGAGGGAGGGGGTATGAGGGCTGCACTTGGGCTGCTGCTAGGCTCTGCTTGATGCCCTCTGGGGCCCCAGGCTTGGTCTCCCCACCCCCTTCCAGGGTGGGGTGGAGAGGACCCTGTGAGTCAAGGGGGAAGGATCTTACAAACTCACCTAGGCCTTCCTCCACCTTTAGAAAGCTAGACGTGAACACACATGCAGTAATGCATCAGCTTGTGATAGGCTGCGAACAAAGATAGTGGAGGGTGAGACAGCGGTAATTCTCAGCGGGAGGACCAGACAGCCCCTCTGTCCTCCCTCCTCCTCCACTCTCCGGCTTGAAAAGATTTCCATAGCTTTTCCTGGCCTCATTCATAGGCACCAACAGCCAGCTGGGGATTGGCTGAGTAGCTACTCAGATAAAAGGGCTTCCCCCTGCACCCTCCTCATCTTTGGCTTCTGAAGTAGGCTCAGTCCCAGCCAAGGGAGCAGGTGCAAAGCTCAAATCCTGATTAAAAGTAAGTATTCCCATTTGTTGACACAGCTGGAAACAGCTGGCCTGCTGGCTATAGGCAGGAAAGGGGCTGCCGGCAGCTGCTGGACAGCAGGAGCAGAGGACAGGAGGTAGGGTGGGGAACGGGCTTCACGCTAGGGTTGTCCACCTCCTGACCAGGCATCCTTGCTCGGAGGGAAACAGGGGGACACTCGGGGCACAGTAAGTCAGGCCAGACCCATTGCTGCAAATACACCTCAGCTTTCACTGGGCTTCCTGGCTCACCATCGGTCCTTTTCTTTATTTTTTGAAGGTGCAATGACATCTCTAAGTCTCTCCCTTTCCAAGGCAGATAGTAATGGGGGTGCTTTGGCTTTCCATCTTAAAGAGGAGACAGGGTTCATGAGACTATCCGTGACCTGCAGCCCCCACTGCCTGGGCCAGCTGTATCATTTTGGGGGCTCAGTGCAAAGCTACCCATTGGCCCGCTACCTTACTGGGGTCTCTCTGAGGATGGAGTCCTTTGTCTTTCTGTTTTGCCGTGGTGGTCATCCTACCAGTCCCTGGCCCCTGATGGGGGCTGCTCTTTTGTTATTGTGGAGTAAAGGTATGGTGCTGGAGTCACCGTGTGGATTCCCTGGTGGGGCCGCTGTGACGTTGATTAGGCCCTGACCGTACACAGGCATTGGATTAAGTCAGTGGCTCTCAATCTGGCTGTGCAAGAGAATCCAGAATTCTGAAAAATCCCGGTGCCAGGATCCATCCTGAAACAACTACATCAGAATCCAGTTTTGAAAGCTTCTCCGCTGACGCCAATGTGTGAGCGAGTCTGGGCCAGAGGAGCAGCTCACGAGGCCTTGTTTTTGGTCACTATTGGTAACAGGCCAATCTCTAGGCAGTTTGTTAATTGCTCTGATTCCCCACAGCCATTTTCCAATTTTTCCAAAGCAGCAGCTTTGGGAAGGTGGTGTTGAAGGAGGGGGGTGGTTATTCTGTTTATAAGATCCTAGGAAACATTGCTTACACCAAAGTCAAAGAACTTGAGTTATCTTTATCTTGTTGAATCCTATGACAAATGGGAATCCTGTGCCCATTTGACAGAGAGAGGAAAAGAGTCTGAGAGAAATCGAGTAGTTTGCTCAAGATAACAAAGGAGGAAACTGGCAGAGTCAGGATTCCAACCCAAGGGTCCTGAAGCCATGGTCCTAGCTTCTCCATGAACTTCCAGGAGGCCAGATCTAGCATTTCCATTAGCAAGCGAATCCTGGAATCCCTGTTGCTGGGCACGCAATAGTCCGCTAAGCACTGATGAAAAAAACCAAGAGCCCCCACAAGAATGGGTCCATGAGGGAGTAAACAGGTTCCTCTATGCACCTGCCCATTTCACGTTCATTTTGCAAGTAGAGATGTGACCACGAGAGGGCGATATCGGACAAGAGAAAGAAAGACGCTGTTCCTAGGACTGTAGAAAACAATAGATTCGCGGCTGGCTTTGTGTTTAAACCTAAAAGGGGCAGGTTTAATTCACAGAGCAATTAAATCAGCCCTGCTTTTTCCTGAGCTCGCAGGGAGCCTTTCCTAAGCCACACGGACCCGTGAGGCCGCCTGGACTTTTCTGGATGTAAAAGTGAACAACAGACCGAGCCGAGAGCATCTCGCTCTCTCTGAAAAGTGGATATTTATAGATAACAGTTTTTTTTTCCTTGAAAACAAATTTTGTAGCTTCCGAGACTTTTACAACATGGATGGGAGTTAATGTTTCGAGAAATGGTTTTATGATGAAGTCGTATGCTGAATTACTTTTTCATAAATAAAACCATGCATTTCCCCCAGATTGTTTTCCAGCCCTATCACGGGGGTGTGAGCGCTCGGTGAGTGTCCAGCTTTGCTTCCTGTCCTCCTGCTGCCCTTTCATCTCTCCATGACCCCGGGAAAGACTGAGCTGGGCTTGAGTCTGAGCTAGGTGTTAGTTCTTGTGTGACCCTGGGTAAGTCACTTAACTTACCCAGGGACAACTGATGACCCTGCAGGTCTGTCACGGGGTTACAGAGAGGCCAGGGCTGAAGGCCCGGCTCGGTGTCTCCTGCAGCGCCCTCAGTGAACAGAAGTCGTTTCCCATGTTATGTTCACTTCCGCCTGGGACCAAGGAAAAGACTGAGAAGCAAGCAGCTGGGTTTTTGTTGTTATTGTTGTTTGTTTGTCTGTTTGGGACAGGGTCTCGCTTCCCATTCCTTTCAGCCTCTCCAGCACATGCCCTTTCTATGGAAGTCATCCTGGCATGGAGCGACTGAGTGCATTTTATTCCTACTTCTCTTTCCAGTGGCGAGCCTTAGAGTCACACCTGGGTTGGACTCCAGCTTGGCTGCCTAACAGCTGTGTGACGTCAGTGGGTTGCCTAAGGTCTCAGATCCTCAGTTTTCCCATCGGTAAAAAACACATCCTAGGTGTGAATTGAAGGAGACGGTGTGTATCAAACCTGTAGCACCACGTTACCTATCATCACGATTGCCAATTGGCATAATCACGGCACTAAGCAGGCGGTGCATCTGAAAAGGCTGTCATTTGAAATTCATTCCTTCGGGGCCCTCTTTGGGTTAGGTAGCTTCTAAAAGCAAACCTGGGGCTTGGTGGTGGCCCCACAGAGTAGTTACTGATGAATTCTCACCAAAGACTGACCTATTGTGCTGACAGTAGAACTCTGGTTGACTACCCGGCAAGCAGAAAAGCTGAAGGGTAGCGAACTGGAAGGGAGCTCCAGACACTTGCTTCTTACCCAGGCGTGATGCGCACGCCAGTAATCCTGGCACTCAGGAGGCTGAGGCAGGTGGATTGCTGCAAGTCCAAGGCCACCCTGGGGGACCTAGAGAGTTCAAGGCCAGCCTGAACTCATAGTGAGACCCTGTCTCAAAACAACGACAGTGACAACGAGAACAACAAAACACAGAGAGAGGTTGCAGAGGCAAAGAAACATGGTGTTTGTGGGCAGGGAGGGCTACCTGTCATAATTGCACTGTGCAGAGGAGGAAAGTGACACACAGAGAGGCAGGGCACTTAGCCAAGGTCACACAGCTACGTGAGAGGGCTCAGACTGGCACTGCCACCAGTCTGATTGCAGAAGCCGAGCAGTGATCACATAAAGGCCTCATCTCAGTCATGGGCAGGGAAAAGCTTCCCAGTATCTCCCAGGCCAAACCAGCCACCCAGCCATGCCTCAGGCTCTGCCTGTTTCTTTGCCTGGAAATGCAGGCCGGGCGCGGAGGGCCAAATCGAAGGGGATGGGACAGGTTTTCCATTCTAAGGCATCAAAGGGAAACTATCCTTGCTCCATCACTGCTCCTCTGCCCCGTGACTTGGGATCAGGCTGCAGCACTGCACTCTTTTACATTTCCTGACCTCTCTCATTTACCATGTGGCAGAACTTCAAACAACAGCGAGGTGCTGGTTCAGAAGCTCTCAGGTCACGCAGCACGCGGGAGGGTGGCGGGGGATGGGAGCCCACCTGGCCCTGCTGGTCGCTATCCTGTTCTCTGGCCTGGTTTTCTCATCCTGCCTCTTCACCAGTCCCACGAGGCTCAGGAGTCTGGGTGGCTGCCAGTTTGGTGATGGTGGAGCCTGACTTCTCTGCTACTCCCACTCTCCCAGTGTCCAAGGCAGCATCGTAGAGGGACCCTGAGTGTCCCTGGTACCACCACAGCCAAGGTCCTGGCCTCAGACTCTGGTCACATAAGAACTTCCGTCTATAGGGAGAAGGATGCCGGACTTTGGTGGATTTGTGGATCTGGGTTGTAAGTCCAATAGAAACATGGCTGGTCCTATATCTGTGACCCCACTGCATGGTCCTGAGGGACATGTGTAGAGCTTGGGGTAACATCCATAGACAGCCCAGGCGCTGCTGAGCAGACAAAGGAAAGGGGAGCTGGGGTTGGGGAGGGGGTCCTCTGCTGGGGAGTACCTGGGAATGATCAAGGCATGACGAGAGTGGAGACACATCACTGTGTCTTTGTGGAGAGAGGGGAATGTGGATTGGCTCATTCATCTACTTTCACATCAACATGCACACGCCAAGCACCTGTGATGCACCAGGCAAAAGGGAAATGGCAGGGGACAGACTGGACAGAGTCTTTCTCCTCGTGCTACTGGGATGGTACAGGGTGCAGAAGGGAAGAGCCAGTGAGCAAACAGATCATATCAAATATGTAAGTTAGATGATGTTGGCAAATAACACAGATGAAAACAGACCAGGAAAAGGGGCCAGAGGAGCAAACATCAAGTTGTTTTCCTTTTAAGTAAATGGATCCCTATTCAGAGAGCTCAGAATACTTTCTTCTAGGTAAAATCCAGGCAAGCTCTAGTCTCTTGCAACGGATGCACAAGGCCAAGCAGACTCAGGAGGGAAGTTTTTCTTAACTGCCTTGTGGGCCAGTTCACTTGGAGCACATGGGGCAGGGCAGGGCTTGTGCATGCCACCAAGCCGAACCTTGCAAGGTGGTGGTGGGTGCTCTTCCACGAGATCTCAGTGGTTATGTGTCTTAGTGCTGTGGGCTGCCCAGAGGGTCACAGAACTCTGTAGTCTCTTGTGGAGGTAACTGAGCATTGTCCCAACAGCCAGGAATTCTGGAGCTTGGTTTCCCAAGTGTGGCTCTTGCCGTGGTGTTACACATTATGTGCTCCTGTGCTGCCTGCACTAAAACTATATTGGAGCCTTCTATTTACGGCGCCACACAAGTCTGGTAGTTTACATATAAGAACGCTAGCCATGTTGGATTAGATCCCGCCTTAATAAACTTATTTTAACTTCATTTCTCCCTGAAGGCACTGTCTCCAAATACAGTCATGTTTTGGGGTTGAGACTTCAACACATGAGTTTTGGGAGACATAATGTCGTCTGCAGCAGATGGGTGGTGACTGGGTCAAGGCCGAGGAACCGTGTCGAGGAGTGTGGCCCCTATCTGGAAGGTCAAGGGGTCACTGAGGTGTCCTCTAAGAATGCCAGCTCTCATATATATCTCACCAAGGTCTGAGCACAGCAGCCGATGAGGAGAAAGGACTGCGGGGAGGCAGGGAGACCTGGTCGGAAGCTGTTGCAATGCTCTCTCTGGCTGAAGGAACGAGCAGGAGTCAGAAACAGTAGCACCTGTGACAGGTCACGTGTGGGGCAGTTGGAGGAGTGTCCAGAGGAGCTGGATTGCTGGCCACTGAGAGCACCGTGGCAACCTCCATTGGAAGCCCTGGTCTGGTGAGGGAAGGAGATGGATCCAGGGTGTGGTCTGTACTGAATTTGAGGGCCCTGTGAGACGTCTGCATGGATATGGGGCTGCAAGATGGTAACAGCAGCTGCAAGTGGGGAACAAGTGGGGAAGGAGGCTGGCCTAGGGTTTGCATCTTTGGCACAGCACCCCCAACTCTTACCAACAACGAGATGTGTGTACATGGGGTGATAAACACCCCTGCCCCAAGGCTAATTTTCCAGCCCATGTTCTTCTATCTGTGGATCCTCTGGGGGACCTAGGGGAGAGAAAACCTCAGGTCTCCTATGTATTTATTCCCTTCCTGAGACCTGAGGGTGTTTAATCAGTTTTTGATACTTAATGAGTCACTAAATTCCCCCCAAGTCCCTGAGCTGAGTCAGCCAAGGTCCCCTCCAGGGAGAACAGGGAGGAGCTCTCAGGCAGCTCCACCACTCACCTTGTTTTTCTGGAGGCAGAGAGGGAGCCTGGGGTTTGACTTCGCAGATGAGTGAGCTGCAGTGTCCTGCCTATTGTGGCCTAAGTAATGACAGCAATGGGCCAGAAGCCTTTACTGGGTTTGAGGGTGTGTACTATGTAGTTTTTTGTGATAGTAACAGATCTGTCTTAAAAAAAAATGAGATATTTTCTTGGGTCAGTTTTATGATAGGAACAGCTGATATTTATAGAATCTTCACCAGACAATGCGCTAAGCATTTTACTTGCATTGTCTTAGTTCATCCCTCAGGCACTGTGGTGGGAAGAAGCTTACCCAAGGGCACACGAGGTGTAAGCAGAGTGGCCAGGATGTGGACCCCAGCAGGCTCATTAATCACCACTGCCCTGCAGGTTCCCTCTGCGGCTCCACCAAGTGTGTTGGCTCCTGGAGGTGGCCTCATGACCAAGCACACCTTCAGTTCATCCTACTCACTGGTGACATGATTCCATTGCTTAACTTCCTATATGTTAGTCTCAGTCTTCTCTCTTCTGTGAAATGGGATAATTGCTCAGAATTTTGAGCTTAATGGTGATGACTTATAGAGGTGGTAAGTTACTTGGTTATATGTCAGGAGCAAAGGCAGCACTTGTTGTATGTAGTATTTTCCAAAGACAGGTAGGTCAGTATTTATTCCATCCCACAGGCCCTTCTTGCTATGTGGCCCTTCTTACCGACTTACTTCCTTACTTCACAGAATGTTGGGTTTGTGATACCCCTCTCTGGGACTGGGGTTCATGTTTGCAACCATCTTAGCCATCTTAGGGTGTAACAGACCTAATATGACATTGACATCTGAACCTCAATGATTAACATGTCTTCCAGGCTCTCTCACTGTCTCAGGACATGTGGCAGGGAGCCAGGAGCTGACAGGTGAGAAGTCTGTTACCCTGTAGACATCATGCTGGGGTGCAAATGGGGAGACCCTTCAATGTGAGATCCCAGGAGCCTCAGCTGATTCCAGTTCCCTATGAGCCTTCCCTTCCCAGGCACTAAATGCAGAGTGACTAAGACTCCTAGCTTCCCCCTTTCTTCTATGTGCAGTGCTAGAGAGCAAACCTAGGGCCTCATGCATGCTAGACATGTGCTCTATCACCAGGTTACACTCCCAGCCCAGGCCCTTCTTGGAGCCATCTCAGACAGTGCCATGTGGAACAAAGACAAGCTGTTCCCTCCAAGCCCTGCCCAGGTTGCAGACTTATGAGCAAGTAAATGTTTATTGTTTTAAGCTTTTATGTCTTGGAATAGTTTGCAAATGCAATACTAAGGCAAACTGAGGCACAATGAGAAGAGATATGAGATTCAAGATCATATAGCTATTTAGAGGCAGAGCAAAAAAAAAAAAAAGCCACTCTCCTTGCATTCAAAGCGTAGCTCATCCACTTGCTGATTGTGTGATGTTTGGCAAGCAACGTATCTTCTCTGTGCTTCAATTTTGTCATCTGTTTGATAGGGATAAAAACAGCACTCCTTCAGAGGGTTGCAGTGGAGATTAAATCGTTATTTCATTACTGGTGCATAGGAAAAGGTGAGTGAGAGGCTAAGTGGAGGTTTTGGTTCAAATGGTCCATCCCTGGATTGCATGCTAGTGAACCCCGTTCCAAGAGGCTCTCATTAATCTACCCCCAAAAGGCCAGGCAGCAACCTGCAACCTATTCCCACTGTTTCCCACAGGGCAGGACTTGAGTCCTTCCCGGCCCCCTTCTCTGCTCTGCGCCTTGATGTATGGTGCTCCGGACTGCAGGCTGTGGTTCCTCTTTTCTGAGTGTAGCCCAAGATTACACGGGCTTTCTTGGCAGTCACCTCACCCTGTTGACTCATCCTGAACTGGCAGTCAAAACCCTCAGTGTTTCCACCACATGTGCTAGTAGTGTCCGGCTTTGCTCCTTCCCATCTGGGGCTGGCGCAGTTGGAGACTTTAAAGATCATTCTACAGATCTGTCTCTCTTGCATGCCTGTCGTACTGTCGTACTTGCTGAGGAAGAAACCCCAATGAGCTCCTCTCTTGAGTCTCTTGAGACTCCCGGATTCTTTAAATATATCCCTCTTCCATTTTGTTAGGCTAGTTTGAGTGACTTATTGGTACTTGCAACAAGTGTAGGTGGACTGACTTTTGAGTTGGTGCACACCTAGGGGTGGGGCAGGGAGGCTGTGGTAGCATGCAGGAGCTTGGGCCTTGTGCCCATGCCAAATCCAAGTTCCCAGCACACACTTTAATAGGTTATGGTTCTCTTTGCTGAGTCTCAATAGGGTTGCAACTTTAATTAGATGCAAATTGAGTAGGGCAGAGCCGAGACAGAGGGCAGAGCTAAGAACAGAGACCATTTTCCAAGAAGTTACTGGAATAATTCATCAGGTTTCTTGCAGATTGGTCAGGTGGCTTCCAGTCACCCCAAACATATCTAGCCCACATTTTCTCAGCTTGCCAACAGGGATGAAATGATATTTTCATCATGTCTCATTTCTTGCTAAACTACAAATTCTCTATGTGGCCATGTCACTTGATCCTGTTAGCATGGCAGTTCTGTGTATGGGGCCTGATCAAGGGGTCACTGAGTGGCCTGTGGGCCCCACAGCAGGTGGGTGGGTCAGAGTGGACTGAACACAGTCCCAGGGCCTGGGGTCATCATTTTGCAGTCAGCAGTGACTTTCTGGCCCTCACTGGAAAGGGTTTTCATAAGGGGCTTTAGATTGGGCAACAGAAGTTACAAAGTCAAATGGATAGTCACATGTCTACAGTTCTCTACAAAGCACTTGGGCAATGCAGAGGAACCGTGCTGACTCAAAAAGGGGCTGAGCCATCTCTGGATGCTTTTCCACCTTGGCCTTGAGTCCCCAAATTGTGTCTTCATTGATCTCCCTTCTCCTCTCCCCCCACCTGACTCCCCAAGCTAGGGACACTGTTTGTTTTGAATTTCCTCAAATACATAATTTATGCCCCCAAATCCTTATCCACCTATGCTTGAGCTTTTGAAGGTCAAAACAAATCATCACTTTCTTTCTTCCTTTCTTCTTTCTTTTGTGCCATCTCTTCCTTGAGGGAATGAATGCAGACTTCTGGGCTGAACAACAACAATAAAAAAGGTTGAGAGACCCAGTCATACAAGGGAACACTGGAGTAAAAAACACATCGGTTAATGTTTTAGCAGTGTTGTCTCCCGTAGACAAGCAGTAGGATTTTCTCAAGCTAGCCTAAGTGAGTTAGGGGAGTTGGTTGGTAGAGTACAGGTGGAGGAAGCTGGGAGTGGAAAGAGCCAGAGCAGCAATGGAGCTGCCTTGGGGTCCTACAGGAAGGGGCCTCACCGTGCTCACTTCTTTGGGTGCTGCAGTCTCTCATCTCTGCCGCTGTCTCACTGTCTACCCCCTTTCCCTCTCCTCTGCACTGCCTTGTCCCTGCGCTGGGGGACATATCATAGGACATTTGGATCCCTAACCCTGCTCATAACCCAAATGGTGCCTGTGCATCCCTCAGAAATGCTGTCCCTTCACAGAAATGTTTTAACGACCGTCTGCCAGAGGACTGTATGAAAAACACACAAATACGCGAGAACCACAGATGCTCAGTGAACCCTGGCACATCTGCATGTGTGATCGCAAGGATGCCCTGGAACTGGGCCTCTGCTTCTCCTCAGGAGCTGCCAGTGGGCAAGAACCAATATTCTCGAAACTCAAAGAGAAAGAAAGTCACTGGGTCAGTGTAGGACAGGTGTCTGCCTTCCTGGTGTTCGGTCAGCTCTTGTTAGGGGACAGGACATGCTGTTACAAACATATATTAAGGAAGTGGCTTTGTATGTTGGGCTGACACCCCACAGCATTCCTGTAGAGGCTTAATCTCATTAACGTTATGGTATTTCTTTGTCAAATCCTCTAATTTTAGCGTATCACTTAAATACTGAATTAATAAAGCTAATGATAAAAATTCTTTTGCAGGACTAACCTGGGGGTCCCTTTTGAGACTAACCTCACTGTGGGTCACTAACAAAAGGAATGACTGGTACTGCTGCTTAAAATCATAAGTATCAACTTGAATACCCTTACTGGGTAGCTCTTCCACCTGCCCCCATAGAAAACATGGTTCTCTCAAACAAGGTGAATGAAAGGTGTGTTTCCCAAGGTGTGAGAAGAGTCAAGGGCTCCAATAAGGGAAGGGATGCAACCCACACAAGTAGGAACCGGGAGCCTTTACCCCTGCCGGGCTGAATAGGCACAGGGGGAGTAGTTACTGGGGCAGGGACAGAGTGGTAGTAGTTACAGGGATTGTTCAAGAGGTTACCTGGTAGGATCTGTGGCCTTTGGCATGGGGGACAGCCTTTCACCACGGAGGCAGCTAGGCAGATATGTAGCTTAACATCACTCCCTTCCTCCTCTCCATTCTTCTGCTACTACCTTGAAGGTGGACTCTAACTAACAGCCAGAGAGTAAGAGACCCTGTTTCAGGTCTATAAAGGCTCCCTCCTGGGGACTCAGGCTAGGATAGAAGCAGGTGGGAAGTGGATCTGGGAGGAGCAAATGCAGACCATCCAGCTTATTCCAAAGTATGTTTCTCTGCCACACGCTTTCCCAGGTCCCTCCTCTTCCACATGGAAACTCTCCCTGTGTTCAGCTGTGTCCACTGGGATGT
Organism: Dolichotis patagonum; assembly: GCA_004027295.1. Taxonomy (NCBI): domain Eukaryota; kingdom Metazoa; phylum Chordata; class Mammalia; order Rodentia; family Caviidae; genus Dolichotis; species Dolichotis patagonum. The sequence goes on along the minus strand of PVJX010002610.1, from coordinate 91,290 downwards.
TAAGCATGTAAACAGTACGGACCTCTCAGTGGTAAATGCTATGCATGACTTGTCATTGCTGTGTTCGCAGAGCCCACCACTGGGCCTGGCTCCTGCTGCTGTGTCCTGAAACATGAACGGCTGTATGTACATCTAGTGTCCCCTACGTGCCATTCTTCCAGGGCTCTGCATGGACAAAGAAAAGAGACTATTTGGTGAGTGAACATTCACAGTTGAGAGAAACGATGAATCCCAAAGGTAGGGCACTTTGGAAATGCCGTACTGTTCACTGCTGGATGTCAAGCTCATGTTAGCATCCACCATCAGATTCATTAAATTCAGCAAGGCCTGTTTTTCCTGAGGGTCATGTTAGCATTTCTGTCATCTGTTTTCTCCTGCCCTGTGCCTGTAGCATCTTGGTCTAGTAGCATCTCCTCCATTTCTTTACAAATAATGGGAGTTTTCATCCCCTGCGAAGGGTTGAGCTGTGACCGATGAGACTCCCAGGGAATTTGCCTCTCAAAGTTGTGGATAAAATGGGACTTCCCTTTCTCTCCATTTCTTTCCTTTCTTCTTAAGCTAATCATGGAGAGTATTTGTTGCTGGCAGCCTCAGGTACCAGGAGGAAGATTCCAGACTTAATCAGATTAATGGTAACAGTTACCATCAGTGGTGCCACTAAGGTGCTGGGCTTTGTCGATGCACTGGGTAGACCCACATGCTAGCTCTGACGCCTCTTAGCTGTGTGACCTTAGACAGGCTACTTATTCTCCCTTTGCCTCAGTTTCCTGATCTTCAAGAGGGGAAGATTAGCTGAATTAAAGAAATGCAAGTGCTTTCAAAACAGTGTCTGGCCCACGGTGACCACTCTCAATATCATCAAGTCTCTATCATCCAGGAACTTGGGGGGAAAATGAGAGGATTCTACTTATTAAACAAAAAAAAAGAGAGATAGAGAAAAAAATACCACAAATCATGGAATGCACTGGAATGAACCCAGTGGCTTCTCAGGGGCTGCTTGTGTCTGCCCATGTGCTCTAATGTGGGTCAGGCATGGAGAAAAGGGATCCGAAGCTGTTTCTAAAGGGGTGTTCAGATGTGAGCTGTTGCCTTTTCACTCTTCAAGAAAACCCAGGGGCCAATGGCTGTATCTGGTGTTCTTTTTTTTCCTTTTCTGGGAAAGTTCATGAGTTCTTGGCCCTAAATAAGCTTAGTTCTCTGCAGCTTCCCACAAGGAAATTAAATTTTCAGGTCCTGAACAAAAGTTTAGTTATCACTAATATAATCATTCCTGCTGTCACTGCAGGTCTGCAGGAGCTGGAAGGGAGGATGGGACTTGACAGTGAAGAAAAATAGCCCTCCTCTGCCCTCCCTCTCCAACATGTGGTTGTGCACTTACACACATGTGTTTGGTGTGCCACATGCGCCCAAGAATAGATATGCACAATTACCTGCATCCACGCATGAACAAATTACTTTCTCAGGAATGATTTTTACTCTGGGAAATTTTTTTAAAAGCTTCATCCATTATTTTGAGGCTTCTATTTGGCCCAAGCAAGGAACTGGAGAGAAGGAAACAAGTGGGTGCAACAGGCATGATGATATTCTGTTCCTGCCTTCCAGGAAATTCTGTAACTATGGGCTGGGGAAGGGGGTCCTACCAACATCTAATAAAAGGGTGTAAATAGGGCTACCACAGCTGTTTAAAAGTTGCTTGCTTGCTTGGTTTTTGAGAGTAATTTTGGAGTACGTTTACTGGCTATCAGTTTACTTTTTGAGTTGACCACCTTGTTCTGCACTAGTCTGGATTTGAATACTGGATTTGCTAACTTGTGAGTAGGGACAATATCCAAGTCTTTGTCTTGCGGTCTGTAAACAAGGTACTCACATGCAGGTACTCTAACCTGCATGTGTTAAGAAAGCACTCTGCTGCAAACCACAGAGGTCAGGTGGCTTAGCCATGTAAAAGCTCATTCTTTTCTTGCAGAGTCACCCACAGTGGGCAATCCGGGGTTTGCACCATTCAAGGGACTTAGCAAGGACATGGCCTTCTTCCAGCTTCCTGCCTGACCATCCATGGCTGCTCCAATTGCAGGTAAAATGGCAGTAGCTGAAGAAATTAGCCAGCTAGATCTCTTACCCCTTGAAGAACTTTCTAGAAAGTCTCACTTACTGACCATACCTTGTAGTACCTCTCTGGTCATAACCCTGCCAAGAAGACTAGCCATATGTACAAAGGAAGCTGACATTTGGGATAATGTAACTGGACCTGAACATAGTTTTTGTCAACAGAATTGAGCTCCTGTTAATGAAGGAAGAAGGGGGAAACCCAGAAGTATCTGCCGTGCTGTGTTGGGGTGCGGGTGGGAGTTGTTGGAAGCATTTCCTGAGATAATTCATGTCAGACTCTTGACTTTATGCCTGACACTGGTAGCTGTTATTATTAGCAGAGACTCCCATGTCTTCTCTGAGGATTCCCCCACTGAGGTGGCAAATGGAGACACAGTCTCTTCAGGGCTCTGGAACTGTTCCTGCTGTGGCCACCTCCTGCCTGGATCTGACTCACGCCCCGTGACTCAGGCAATCTCATCTCTCCAGAAAGTCATTCCTCACCGCTGTGGTTTTCAAAGGCGTCATCTGCTGGTTTGAAAACCAGTAGCATGAAATGACTCTTTCAAAATGACTTAACATGCACACCTTATTATGAATAAGTCTGTAGCTGTATGTTTGTTTCTTTTCCATCCAGGCTGCAGGTTTCTTGAGGGCAGGAATTCTATTCTATTCTCTTCCTTCATCTCTGCCTTAAATCTTTGCTTACTGGTTCTTATGTATAGTAGATGGCCATGATGAATAGAATACAGGGCATTCTAAGGAATCCAGTTTTTTAAAATTGATGGTAGGGCTAGGAGTGTGGTGTGCTAGGGTTTTGTTCCCATACATGCACTAATGGACTGTGTTTTGGGGGACATTTGTTTTATTTATGTTGGTTTTCAAAGTTAAGATAGCCAAAGTGATATCCAGCAAGCACGAAGCATGGCGACTCTCAGAACAAGGAAAGGTGGAAAGCAAGGAGCCTACTCTTGTTTATCCAGCCATCCCCCAACTGCACACCTACTAAACGCTGGACACAGCTACGAGCATAGCTTCCTTGCTTCTGTGTTATTTCCACTTTACACCATCTCGAGCTAAAGTGAACCCCTTGATTCAGCAATTCTCACTTTCTTAGGATTTTAAGCCAAGGGGACTTCTCTGGGCCCATTTGTCTCTAAAGCTCCCCAAACCCAAGTCACCCACTTGTTCTGTAGGAGAATCCTGTCAAATAATTATGAAGCCAGACTGTGAAGCAGGACTGCCGTGGGTGGGAGCACCCCACACTTACCTGTGCCCTTTCTAGCCAGTGTGTGCCCTTGTCCTTTAAGGTCCCCAGATGAACTAGCAGCATGCCTTGCCCCCATGTCCAGCACAGTGGAAAGCATTCATCCTGAAGCAGATTGGAGCTCATCCCTCAAAAATGAATAGTTCAGCAAGCAATCTGAGCTCCTGTTATGTATACAGACCTGTGTCAGCACAGATGACAGGTCACATGCGGGGACCTTTCTTTCTTTCTTTCTTTCTTTCTTTCTTTCTTTCTTTCTTTCTTTCTTTTTTCTTTCTTTCTTTCTCTCTCTCTCTCTCTCTCTCTCTCTCTCTCTCTCTCTCTCTCTCTCTTTCTTTCTTTTTTCTTGGGATTGAACCCCAAGCCTTGAGCATGCTAGGTAAGCACTCTGCCACTGAGCTACATCCCCAGCCATATGAACAAATTAATTAACTGGTTAAATATTTATTGGATTTATGAATAAGGAAAACTTTGTCTTTTTAAAAATTTTGTTTTAAAAACAAAAAAACCCCACCATAATACAGAATTTCAAAACAAAATATCAGGAGATGAACTCTGTAAGACTGATGGAACTCTTCCTATGAGCTGGGCCCATGCTTAAGGCCTTCAGTACCCTTCCTCCTTCAGATCTTTGAGGAGTCATATGAACACTCTGAGACAGGGTGAAAAGAGAATACTTATCCTTCACTTTCTCCTTACCTCCTGCTTTGTCTTGAACTCATGGAAGAGTGAGGAAGTCTGGAGACCTAAAAGTAAGACCCTGTATTCTGGGAAGAGGCCCCTCATTGGTTGGGAGACATCGTGCCACAATGGGACAGCTGAAGCAAAGCATAAGAGTGGCATTTTTAGGTGGAGAGAGCCGGGAGGTAACCCACACACTCTGGCCCAGAACCTCCTTCAGGTCCAGGGCATAGATGGGATTTCAAAATGTCCCCATGCTCTTGGTAGGAAAGAGGAAGTGAAAATGTTAGAGCCAAGAGGTTGACGTGGGGTGACTGTTATGTGGTTTGAGGGGACACTGCAGCATTCTTTCATTTGGAAGGGCAAAGCTGATGCTCAGAAAGAAGACACAGAAGGTTTAAGGATCGACAGGGCCAGGTAGACACTGAATTGTAAGGAGGAAAACCCCTGTTTACTGTGTCACAGTTCCATCAGGAGTGGACACTAAAAATGGATGAACCACTCCCCAGGCCCGCAAAGAGGATATAACTTAGTCAAGAATTGGGTGACACCTCAGCCAGTTAAGACAATAGCTGTTACCCGGGACAGATGACTTTCCAGGAAGTATGAGCATAGGAAAAGCCTCTCAGAACTTAAGTTTTCCTCCTGGGAGAGACCGAGCTGTCAATGCAACCGAATAAATGGTGCTAAAGAGAAGGGCCTTCTGAGAAGTAAAAGCACTAACTCAAAATGTAAAACTCAAGGTTTTTTTCCTTTTGCAGAAATAGTATTTCCAGAATTGTGACTGAATTTTATATCCACAACTGGAGCAGAGCTAAAAACATCCACAGGTACTTCCTTCCATTTCTAGTCTTCTAGCTTTGGCTTGCTTCTCAGAGAGCCTCCTTGTGTTCTGAAGTGCCTGCCGAGACCAAGGTGGATATTAAACCTATGAATAATGGCTGAGGCTTCATTTCCAGACTCCACGTTTTCCCAGAGGGTGAGAGTATTTGCATTCATCTTTTAATCAATGGAGAAGCCGAGGATAACTCATTGCTCAGAGCTGAGGAAGAGGTCATGCTACCCTTGACTACAGTCCCTAAAGGTACTGGTTACTTCTAGGTGTGGTCCCAGCAGTTCCATGAGGCTGCATGCCGTGGGGGCAAGACGTGCTGGGAGAGAGCTGAGAGTCACTTGGACAGGCTTCTTCCTGTCAGTCTCTCATCATTACCCAGACCTAGGCCAGTTCAGAAGTTCAGCTTCCATCTCAAACACCCACTGCCAGATTCACACGCTTGCATGCAAAGCCGTGCCTCATCTCCAGGGCTGGGATGACCCTTGCTGAGAGGCATTTTCCCCTTCCAAATGCAGGAAGAGGAAGGAATTATAGAAAAAATACAAATAAAAACTTTCCTCTGGTAACACTATGGAGACAGTAAACAGACGAGAAGTTGCCAGAGGTTAGAAGAGAGGGAGGGATAGAGAGTGGAGCACAGAGACAGAGCAGTGAAACTACTCTGTAAGCTATCACGGTGATGAACATATGTGTCATTGGGCATTTGTCCAAACCTATGAACTGTACAACTCTGAGCATCAGCCCCAGTGTAACTGTGGACGTGGGTAGGAATGGTGTGGAGATGGATGTGGGTTCATCCATTGTAGGAAGCGTTCCATGCTGGTGGGGGATGTCGACAATGGGGGAGGCTGTACAAATGTGGAGGAAAAGGTTATATGGGTTATCTTTGTACTTTTCTCTCAATTTTGCTGCGGACCTAAAATTACTCTTAAAAAATAAAATTTTTAAACAACAGCATCAACAACAATAATTGTCCTCCATCACTTAGTTTGAAGAGAAAACTATGGGCAATTTCCTCTCCTCCCCTCTCCTTTCCTTTCCTTTCCATATAAAAATTGTACTCAATTCCCTTCACACTAAATGACATTGCTGGGGAATCAAAATGGAGCAATCCCCAGTGTGTTGCATCCATCTTGTTGAAACTCAACATACTGACTTACAAAGCAGATCAATTTAGTGGCGATTATTCACTTTACCGGCAATTGCATTACTTCAACCCAGGTTTCCTTTAAGCAGCAATTCCCTTGTGCGTTGAGGAATTTGCTTATGTAGATCATGAGTATTTAATGGGAGGTCAAGAGAGACACAAAGCTAGAGTTCAGACCCATTGGTGCTGTAAGTCTGGGAGAAGTAAAGAACAAAGATGAAGTACCTTTTAAATTATATAAATCAGTAGGGAACTAGGCTGAGTTTGCTAAGTTTAATTCATAGACAATTTTGCATCGCATTATAAAACAATAACTTTTGAAAAGACCTAACACTTACTACAGTATCTGAAAGTAAGTAGTTTACTGGTGTGAATTCTCACATTGGCTGTAGTAGGTATTATTCTTATTCTGTAGACTAATAAACTGAGTCTAGTAAACAGGATAGTAAAAATTATCAAAGTCATGGATGTTTCACATTCACCTTACTCCACTGATCAGTGGGTCATAAACTCTTATTTTTCCCCCTTCTGGAGCGAAGCACAAAGAGCTGATCAGCATTCACTCCTCTATCTGAGAAATGTTCTTTAAAAAAGAAACAATTTTTGGAGAGAGTGAATTACACAGTAAACATGAGTCTCTCTGTTAGTTTATTTTCTCTGAGTGCACACCCTCCTCCAACCATAATTCATCCAGGATGTGAGGAACTCGTTAGAAGTCCCTGGGCTTGGGGGAGGAGATAAGACCATGATTAAAGACATCTGAGCCCTTTAGGACAATGCATTATCTTGGATTTCATTATTTAATAGGAGACACTAATTCACACAAGCATTCCTCGGGGCAAGCAAATGGTGCTTTATAATTGTCACTGGTCTCTGGAGTTTCTGAGCATGAACTTGCTCCTGGGTTGGGCTGGGTACCAGGTATGCATGGAGGTGCTGGGCCCAGGAGCTCCTTGGAACCTTGATCAGCCTGGCCTTGTGTGAAGATGATCTCTTGCTGTAAAACAGGATGAGGCTCCAAATTGTAGCTCATGAGTGGGCTTTTTCATTTTAAGTATAAAGTTCTTTTATTCACGCTAATAGGAAGGTGAAGACTTGGCCCAGAAGGCCAAGCATTAAAGGTATTGGGCTTTTCAAAGCATTAAAGTAACTAGCAAGTGGCAGAGAGGAGAAAGTGGTTATTCTGAGAACCAAATCCTCCTCATTCAGAATGAGTGGAAAACTGATGCATGGTGGACTGCAGAGCAAGGAGCGTGTAACACTTGAGTTCCTTTCAAATTTTTGATAGGGTAGAAAGGTATAGTGGGGAAAGGCATCCTGTGACTCAAGTCTCTCCTACAAAGTGGGATTTTGGAATTGTCATGTACAATGCCAGCTAAAAGAAGGTTGATCACTTACCAAGTGCAGACATTATGGCAAATGCATCAAGTACTGGGGTGTCCCTGAAACAGGCGTAGTCAAGGTCTCCAGTATGGAACTGAGTGGCTGGAGCATAGAAAAACAAAGTGACTTACCCCAAGTCACATGAAACTCAGGGTTTTGGATGCAGGTAGTTTACTTGCAGTCTTTATACTAAACTGTGGCTTGGATGTGTTTTGAGAGCGCCTCCAAAAATTCTTCAGCTGAACGTTTGGTCTCCAACATGGAAGTACGAAGTGCTGAGACTTTAAAAAGAGGAGATCCAGTGGAAGGTGATTAAGTCATCAGAGGTACCATCTTTGGAAGGGACTAATGAAGTTTTTGTGGCACCTTACTTAGCTAGTTTCCATGACGGTCTGCTGTTATCAAAAGAGCAAGCCTGGCCTCAGAATCTCTCTTGCTGCCTGTGTCACAGGAAAACTGCTCTTGTGAGTTCCCACCATGGGGCCACCTGCCATGGATGATGTTGTCTGAAGGCCTTTATCACAGGCCCAACAGAAAAGGCCACCCAATCTTGGACTTTTGGCCTCCAGAACTATGAGGTATATAAACTTATTTTCTTCTTACATTGCCCAGCCACAAGTATTTCATTATAGCAATAGAATATTGGCAGACGCACACTTAACCACTATAATATTCATCTGAAAGATGGAAATAATTACATATTTACCCCAGAGAATCATAATCAAGATGAAATGGTGCCATAAATAAAAATGCTTAGCATAGGTAGTTCCTGGCCCACAATAATAGTTAAGTAAATTAAGTTTGTTTAGCTTAGAGAAACTAATGAGAATAGGAGACTCAATTATGGATTTCAAAAAAAAATTTTTTTTGTACTTGGGGTTGAATTCACGATCTCACGCTCACCATGCAAGCACTTATACTGCTAAGCTAAATCCTTGGCCCCATACCTTCAAATATTTTTTTAAAATTTTAATGATTCACTTGTTTGGTGAGTATTGCACTGCTACAAAGCCAGATAAGGCTTTGCATTTTTCTTAAATCTACAGCATAAGAAGAGACTATGATTTAAACAGGAAAGATTTGGGTATAAAAATAACCTGACTTTCATACTGGATATAACGTTCCAGAATAAATTATTTCAATTAGCTGTGAAGGTTAGATTCATGATATTTAAATAGAGAATTACCACCTGAAGCGCACTATGGAGAATTTTGCAGGTTATATACAATAAAAAACCAAGGATTTCCATTTACACCACAGTATGTGTGAATGGTACTGTCTGGAGTTGCATAATATGCAGCCTGTGTGGTCCCTGGTGAGAGTCCTACCTGTTTTCTCTGAAGTGTATAGGTTGAAAATGATCCTACTCCAGCTATGTGAATCCATGGCTTTGAATGAATGTTGAGAGTGGAGATAATTATCTAAGAAAAATAAATCCATGTCTTGTGTCTGACTCACTATTCAGAATTTCATGGCAGTCATAAATAATAGAGCAAAGTCTTACACTCTTTCTCAACACCATACTCTATAGTCATATCAATATTCAGATCTGCTACTTTAAAACACAAAGTTGTCTAATCTAGTGGTAATGTAGACTGGAGTTAGATGCCGGTCAAAGCCAAGTTCTGTCACTTTTTGTGCTGGTGACCATTATGAATCAGAGGGAAAGTTTTTGGCTGCTAACTGCAGAAACCAAACCAGAAATGTTTTAACAATAAGAAAGTTGTTAGCCTCTCTTTTTTTAAACCCAGAATGTGTGCATATACAGACATAGATTTTATGTTTTTAACATCGCTGATGTTGGGTACATCGTGCAGTTGCTGTGATTTGTCCTTGTGTATGAAACCTGCTGGATACTGATGGAGTCTTGGGAATGTACCCAAGAGATTATGCAGGGATGCCTCTTAAAGAACATTGTGTCATCAGTAGTTTTTATGGTCTAGAGGACAGCCATATGTGGAAAAACTTGAACATTGGTAGCTCATAGTGGACGAGTGGCTTGGGAAATTTACATTCTCAGAGCAGTAAGATTTAGAAATGCCTTGACTAACTGACTCCTTTTGTGTATTTATTGTGAATATCTATTTATTTTAAAAACACATTTATTCATGAATGTACTATAGGATAGGCTTTATAAAAACTACAATCTCAATATAAATGAGTCTAAGTACACTCCTTTAATAAGTGTAAAGTAAAAATTCTAAGTGGTAGGAGAATACAGTGTCATAGTTGGCTTGGTATTTCTTCCTTAGATTCAGTGTAATGGTGCATGCTATAACTGATGGCATCTTAGAAATGCCACATGTCATATTACAAGAAGGCCAGAGGGAAGGCAGCGCCAGGGCTGGCTGGTTTGGCAGCTTGACATTTAAGGACATAGTTTCTTTTTATCTTTCCACACTGTCATCCTTAGTCTGCTGGCTTATTCTTGTAGATGGCTCCCTTCTTGGTTCCAGATGATCAGCCCAGTCCTAGGAGCTCCATGCTGATGGCAACACCCAAAAGCAGAACATGAGTCTCTTTCATGGGTCTACGTAGGTCAGTATGAATTCTTTGCAGATTTCACTTCACATCTTACTGTCTATAATTGTGCCTAACATGCATAGTCAAGTCCAGTGAAAATGGCATCACTGCGTGTAGGCCAGTGGGGGCTTATTCCTGCATCTAGAGGAGAACTCCATGTCTTGACACACTATAACAAAACCTATGTTCTTCTAGCAAGAAAGAAAGAGGAGAAAGATGGGAAGTGTCTGCCATGCTCAGCAAATTGCTAAACTTTTCTTGTTGTATCTGCTTATTTATAAAATGACAATAATAATAAAAATAGCTATCTCAAAGGATAATTTTAAATATTAAATTATACATGCAAAATACTTACAGTGGTACCTTATATAAGACAAGGGCTCAAAAAGTGTTAATGACTTATTGATATTAGTCTTCTAGGTGTTATTATAATGTCACCTTAAATCTAAATATGTAAAGTTAGAACCTGCCATTGAGGAAAAGGAAAATACGAGTCTGAATTAACCTTAGATATTAGGACACATAGTAACTGATCAACAAGTTTTTTTTTTTTTTGTCTTGAGCAAGTCTTCTGTACTAGGTATTGTTCCTAAGCTAGCAAGCCACTGAGGAATTTATATTGTGGTTGTAGGGGCACAATTTATACTTGGAAAATGAGTAGAGAGTCAATTGGTTTCTACCATTTATATGTGCTCTTCCTTCCCCTGAAACATAACATCATCAGCTCTGTCCCACCTTATCCTGGTGAAACAATATTCTTCCTGCTATGTCAGCTTAATTGTTCCCTGGCCTCAAATTTTACATGACATGTTTATGCTAAATGCTGTCATGATCTCAATCATAATAGCAATACTCCATTGAAATCTCAGTCTTTTGTCAGGCTCTTCCACTAAATTATAAGCTCCATAAAGGATATGTCTCCTGTGTATGGGGCCTGGCGTGATGCAGGTATGCAGTGTGAGTGATGAATATGCTTCACTTAGGAGACTTGAAGTTGTACAGATATAACTAAGTTTAATTTTTTAAAATGTGCAGATCTTGTAATTGCAAACCTCAGAGGCTGAGCTGACTTTTGGGTGTGTCTTAATGCAGGACCTTCAAATGATGGCATTAATACTCTTTCAGATCTGCCTTTCCTAGGGGGGGCCTCATTTCCAGGCTTCTCCTGGTGTTCTTGGAGCCTGTAGATTCCAGTTAAGCTCAGTAGCAAAGAATATATGCCTTTCCCCTACTATTTCTACCAAATATTTTACTGGCATCACTTGTCTACCCCTGAAAGAATCTCTGTGGCCAGAGGTGGAGCTGAGGTAAGGTTTCCTCCCCTTCTCACATGTAGTTAACATAGCCTGAAAGTGAGGAAGTGATTTCCAAGGAAAAATTTGAGATAATACATTAGATGTAAATATATGCCAGACCACAAAACAACAGATACTCACTATAGAATAAACACACCGATGAATAAATCATACAGGCAATGAAATTAGGATAGAGAAGAAAGTGTTTAATAATGCATTGTGGTGGGGCAAGACAATGACTCCCCAGAGATGTTTATATTATAATCCTTGGAACTTGTGAATATGTTACCTTATGTGGCAGAGAGGAATTTAGGTTGCAGATGGAATTACAGTTGCTGATCAGTTGACTGTAAAATAAAATTAGCTGGGTAGACTCATTGCAATCACCAAGTCTTAAAAAGAATCAGGGGCAGAAGAGAGGGTCAGAGTGATGCCATATGAGGAACTCAACCCACTGCTCTTGTCCACGATGATGGAGAATGGACATACAAACCAAGAGACCAATGAAGCTAGATCTCTTGGATTCTCTCCTAGAGCACAGTAACCCTCTCCGCCTTGAGTTTAGCTCAGTGAGACCCATATTAGACTTCTGACATGTAGGACTGTAAGACAATAATTTTGTGTTGGTTTAAGACACTATTGTAGTAGTTATAGCAGCAATCAAAACAGATAAAGTTTAAGCAAGATAACAGATTATAAAATGAATGGATGATGAATGAAACAGAATCACGTAATAAGATCAGAGGTAAAGAGAAGAGTGCCATAGAGCTCAAAAAGGGAGACATCTTGGTTGGTGTAGTCAAGAAACTGTTCTTGGAGGAGGCAGCATTTTAGTTGGTGTATTTTATGAGTTTCTTGGGAAGAGACAGATTTTTGGATGAAAACAATGGAAATCTAAAGGCAGGAATGAATGGGCATAGCAAAAATTTCATTGAGATTGCAGGCCGTTGTTGGAAAACGTACAAGATGGAGCTGGGTAGAAAGACGGGGGCTGATATGCTTCTGCAAATCTTGTTTGAGAGGCTTGCATTTGTTCTGGTTAGTAGTGAAAAGAGAGTGTAGGTTTTGAACAAAAAACACAGGGTTGCCCAGAAAGCAATGGAGACAAAAGAAGCCAGAGAGACAAGTGTTTTGGTTACTTTTCTCTCATTGCTGAGACAAAATACAAGACACTCAAAATGAAGGAAGGAAAGATTTATTTAGCTCACAATTTGTGGAGGTTTCAGTCCATAATCAGCAACTGCCAAAGCAGGGTGGTGTGGCACAGGGGCAACACTTCAAGACAGCAGTCAGCAAAAGCAGCCAGAGCATGTCTCTTTTCCTCCTTTATTTGAAACACAGGCCAACCCCCAGCCAGGGCCAGGGCCAGTGTAACAGTCACAAAATCTCCTGGCCCTCCTCTTGCACAGGGTGGGGATATTTACAAAGTAAGAATTCTGGCTGCCTGCTGAGACTCTTAGTTAAACATCTAAACTTCTCAAGCTGACCCAATGCATCAACATAACAGGCAGGCAGGTAGCCTGTCTGCCAGAAGTGTGGCTGAAACTCTGCCACGGAAATAGAGTAAAAATGAGGGGAAGTGGAGAACACAAAAGACAGGATCTTCACTCAAGTTCTCTAGATCCTCTCTAGCTCTGTCCATGACTTTGGTGAGGGGAGAAGGTAAGGGAACTTACAGGATTCAATGCAAAATGAGTAGTTTTGTCAGATTTCCTAGAGAGGAGACTGTATCCTTTATGAGATTCACAAAAGGTGTTATCACTGACTAAGTTTTAAAATGCAATTCATTGAAAAATTTATTCTATCAACAGTGCACATGTTATAAATATACAGCTTACTGGACTTGCATAAAGTAAACACATCTAAGAATTTGGCCTCTCCTCCCCCCAGTTAAAAAATAAGCAGAATTCAGTACCCCAGAAATTCTCTCCCAAATACTCCAAAAGTCTCCTCCCAAACTGCTCTGCTCCCACCTTTCTTCCTGTCAGGGCAACCACAAGCTTCATTTCTAACTCCACTGTAAAGTGTTAAGCCAAGACTGCACCACATTCAGCTCCATAGGTATTAGACCACGATTCCTAAGAGCAAGTCAAGGCTAGAAAACCCCCAGATCATGGTTTTGCTCCAGGAGATTTCAGATAGAACTGGATGAGAAAAACACTTCATTTCTTTCCAAACATTGCTTTAGCACTGGGCAAGGCCACTCCAAGCAGACCCCCCTCTCCTAGTTTTTGAACCCCTGACATGTGCTTTTCCCCAGGTCTTAAAATCTCTATGCGTCACTCCATTTGCTACATTAGTCATCATAATCCTGGGTCTTGGAAAGAACAAAATCTAATTTGGGCATTTCATTTTATGAGTTGATTATTATTTGGTTTCCTTTCTTGGTTCAGATTCAAGGGCCAAGAACACAGGCTCTGAAGTACATAGTTACCATGGTGTGTTTTTATGCTGCATCAAGTGGCTAAAACATGATAGAGGGTAAGAGGATTAGACAGCAAATAGTGCCTGATAAATATTAATAGGAAGTCCTTCAGCAAGGGTAATACAGTGCATTCCAGCAGACCTGAGGCCAAAGGAGACATCCATGGGCTGTAATAGGGTTCAGAACCTATCTGTTTGCCTTTTCAAACAATAGTCAAATGAATAACGGTAACTGGATTTCAGATTCAGCTTCCGCCAAAGCTCATAAAAGCAAGGAAACCAAACAAAAAGAAATTAGATGAAGTTTTCATGACTTCACCAAGAATAATGGATGCTGGCAAGGGAAAGAATCCAAAAAAGAAAATGAAATTTCCTCAGAGAAACAGAGAGGGAGAGGAAGGGAGCAGAGGTAACAGTGTCATCCTTGGCTATATGTCAAGTGCCCTGCCCTTCCCAGGAGACACATTCAGTGTGCTGGTTGACAGTCTATTGTGGCAAGGTTCCAGGGTCTGCCCTAGATCTCCAATTCTGTTAGGATTTTGTGGTCCTGATTTCTACTGGACTTGACCACAGCTGGGGTTTCAAATTCTTTTTGTTTGCTAAAGAGTTTCATTATCATGGTATAGTGGTTAAGCTTAATTGGGTCAACTTGACTGGCTTAAGGGCCCCCAAGGGGATTAGGCAAGCAAGTCTTTGGGTGTGTCTGGGTATTTTGTGGAGGTCTGACTTTGGGGACTGTACAGAGTCCCTGGCCTGTTGTTCTCTGGCACTGTCCCCTTGTTCTGTCTCTCAGCCACCACAAACAGAGCAGCCTTGCTCTGTCATATCCTCTGCCATGATGACTCTGCCTTCGAGGCAGCCTTCCATGGACTGAATGGAATGAAACCATGAGCCAAATGAAATTTCTCCTCTTTTACGTGGTGGGTGTCAGGTAGTATGTCTCAGTGATGGGAAAACTGACTAACACACATTTGTCCTGACCCTGGGGAGGACTATGAAGGAGGTGAAATTTGTTTGGGAAACTACTGCCTACCCTTCTCCCTCCCAAGAACTTTTCTTTGCTTTTTTTCCTGTGCCACTTCTTACATTCATCCTCCTCTTCTTCCAACACTGAATTGGCCCACAGAGCAGGAAATCACGTCTTTTCCTGAGCCTGGTTGAATTTTAATGTTAAAAAGCCTGTCACAGTAGAGATAGTGCTTTTGGTATAGCCTGTATGGAGAAAGCTAGTAAGATTTTAGAACAGCTCTTATAAGCGTTTATTTTTCCTGATTATGTTGGGAAATAAATACAATGTGTTTATTTTAACATAAATACATAGCCTAAAAGATCAAAATGCTTTAACACAGGACAAAAGTTTCCCTGGAAACTTCCATTTAAATGTGGCAAAGTGAACGGATCTATTAATCTTACTTGCCTCCCTACACCCAGTTAAAATAACATTAATTAAATGAAGGCACTCTGGGACAATGAGAAAAGTCAACAGAATGGAAAATGGGATGCAGAAGGAGAAGAGTCTTCCCAAAGAGCAAGAATGGTGACACACAGACACCCATAGGTGAAGGAGCATAGAGTCATAAAGGGCAAGCTGACCCGCCACGTGGAAGCTCTGGAGGTTTAGGAACTGGAGGCAGGGTGTGGGTGGACTTGAATTTAAATTTCCGTTTAAGTAGTTAATTCTATGCCAGTCAGCATCCTTTCACTATAGCGAAACACCTGAGATAACTTATAAAGAGAAAAACTTGATTATGATTTATAGCAGTGATGGCGAGTCTTTTAGAGCTTTCAATGATACTAGCATCCCACTGTGGCATGTGGGCCATAGGGTCACCACCACTGGATTCTAGTGTTGGAGCTTCTTATCCATGATCATTTTGCTATCTGCTCTTGGTAACCCCTCTCTGGTTTAGAGGGTAGGGTTTCTGCCCTCCTCTACATTTCTACCTTCAGACTGAAAAGAAACCTGTCCCCTTGAGCCCAATAGTGCCAAGAGGCCAGACTGCAATTTCTGAACAGGATGTAGATACGGCTGGGGACTTTGGAAGAGGAACATGTGTCAAGGGATGGTACTGCACAGGGGAGAACCAGAACCATCTTTGAGCTGAGCATAGATCTGCCTGCCAGTGGCCTTCTTTTCTGCGACTGGGAGCAGCAACTGTTTCTTCATCCCTTCCTTCTTCTGAAAGTGCCCTAGATAGCTTGCAAATTGATTCCAGCTCCAGAGAAAACAGGAAGCGCTCCCCCTGAGGTCTTTTCTCAGGTAGTGGGCATATCATTTTTCTTCAGAGTAAATCCTACTCTATCTGCAGTGGTTTTGGTCAAGCCCTGTGCCCCAGACAAGACTATCATGACACAGAATAGATGCGTATGCATCGTCAACTCTGAGTGCTTCAGCCTTACTTATGACCATTTTGTCATCCAAACAAGAAAGGATGCAACTAATAATACTAGCTGAGATTGGGAGCTGGGGTTTGTCTCTCTATGCTGTGCCTGCCTAACTGAGGGAGGGCCGATAGACAAGCTAGAAGGAAGTCATCATTTTGACAGCCAACCCAGTGTGCAACAGCCATGCAAAAAAATTAAAAAAGCTCTTGTATGTAGAGGATATGGCTTAGGTCTAAGGAGACTAAGACTTCTTTGTATTCTGAATCTGAATCTAAACACTAGTATTACATATCCAGGCATTTATACAGGGAATGGAAGACATAGATAGAGGATGTGTCCATTTGTCCAACCAGCAAGAGGGAAAGAAAGGCACGCTGGCCTCAGCCATCTGGCTGTGGATGGGTGAGGAGAAAGGATGGGCATAGAAAGATGGACAGGAGTATGTCCTTCCAGCAGGAGCAGGGGAAAAGATTCTTTTAATACTTAACATGGTATTTGACACATGATGGCTGCTTTGTAAATACTTCTTAATAAGAAGCAGGAAATGATCAGGGTGTAACGAGAGGCACAACAGGGAAAGAGCAGAGAAAACTTCATGAAGGAAGGGGCATTTCTGTCTCTTACATCAAGCCCAGCTGAGCTTCTGTGGTTAGAATATTTCCTTAAGTAGCTAATGACCACTAAGTAGTACAACTGTACAATATTATTACCTGTTGAGCATTGACTGAAAATGTTGGATCAATTAGTAATTGTCACTGAAGTTTATATAAATAAATGATAGATCTGGAAGATCTTACATTTTATTCCACTAAAATTACCTCATAAAACTTGGGCCTGCTGAGGGATTACTGACAAAAGGAAAAGTAAATTTCAATAAAGCTTCTTTGTATGCTTTACTAACAAGTGAATCACACCCAAAAGTCATAGACTAAATGTGGTGCCTCTCCACCCACCACCCTTATCAATAAACCATCCCTACAGCCAGCCCACACCCACACATGGATTTTGGATGGCAGGTGGCGTAATTAAAAAAAGTTTATATGTTTCCCAGAGATGGTGGCAAGACAGGAGAAGGACCCTGACTGTGAGATGATGGTGAGTACATCCATTTGGCTTACTAGTTAATCTTCTCATTTATCACCTTGCATCTCATATTAAAAAGAAACTAGGGACTCTAATATCTTGAAGAAATTGCCTCCTTAGGGAAAGAAAGTTATTGATAGAAATGTAGGAGTGTTACAGAGTTACTCCTAAACTTTGACCATAACCAAATTTGTGAAGTCTTAAAAAACCTCATCCTATCATAAAATAATACTGGCATGGACTCACTCTGCACCAGTCTCTGTTAAGAAGCCAGTATTTCAAGCATGAGGCAGACCAGATGACTCTATCCCAGACCAGACCTTCACACTCCACCTCGACAAGAAAGCTATCCCAGCGATCCAGAGCTTTCTCAGAATGATCATACTGATTACGTTAGTTAGGATTTTCCATAAAAACAGAATCAGTTGGAAGGCCTGAGATCTAGGAACCCTGGTGCTCAATGGAAAGAGAGGGTGGATGTCCCATTTCAAGCAGAGAGAAAATTCACCCCTCCACTATTTTTGTTTTTTTCATGTCCTCAGTGGGTAGGGTGATGGTGACCCACATTGGTGAAGGCAGTCTTCTACGCTCATCCTACAGATCCATATGCTGATCTCAGAAACATTCTTACAGACATACTCATAAATAACACCTTACAGATATTCTTTAGCCAGTCAAGCAGATAGGCAAAATTAACCACGACACTAACCTCATTCTTTTGTTGGTGGGGAAGGTTCTGCGTGTTGTGAGATAGAAGAAACTCTTAGAATTTGTAGCTTTCCTTGGGCATGCTAGATGCTGAGCCTTAGATTTGTTGTGAAGGCTCAGCTGCGTCTTCCTCTGTCTTTATATTTAACTCCTTTTCCTGTGCTCTGAATGCACTTCTGGTACATGGCAGAGGGTGAGGAGGCACAGCCATTGTCTGCTCCAAACTCATGTTAACCAAGTCTGGAAACCTTAGGAGAAGCACATCTCTACCTTTCCTCCTCCCCAGTTTCAGAAGACTGAAAACTCTGGCTACCCTTTGAACTAAACACTCTATCCAGGAGTGTGAGGCCGTGTAATAATTCATTCAGAAGGTTAGGCTGGGAGCTGAAATTGGTGCTCCAGTCAGACTCTCACAGGAAGCATAAGGCGGGACAGTGAGTCCACATATAAAAGTGGGAGGTGGCTGGGGGAGATGAGGTAAGGAGGGTGTTTCCAAGAACCCCAGGAGAGAGATACTAGATAAATTCAAGAGGCATATGTCCCTGAAGCTTGGGAAGCTAAAAAAAAAAAGTACAATAAGGTTTGAAGTGAAAAGAAAGAAGCAGAATTTCCAGAAGTTCTGAACTAGAAGCCCCAATCCTCAGAGGAATTCTTTAGAGGCTTTAACTGTGTAAGGAGGGAAAGCCCTTAGTGGCATTGGCCAGAATTCGACCCAGCTGCAGTACGAGTGGGTACGGAAAGTCCACTTCCTCTCTGCCTTTGTGAAGGTCAGCAGATTCTTCCTGGGCAGATCAACAAGGCTACTGGCCCTTGATGGTTTCATGGCTTTATTTTCCCTAACTTAAGAAGAAAAATACCAGGACTTCTTTTCCACTACATTCTAAGGCTTCTTTTTCAATGGCAGTCACTGAACTGGTGGGAGGATAGCCAGTTTGGCCCTGGAGATTTAAGACCTGGAGATATTTATTGAATTGAGAAATCATGATGTGATGAGTGTTGAAGGGACACCATGATTATAGAAAGGAGGACTGAATATTTAGAAACTCAAGAGCAAGCAAAGGAACCACAGGGAAGTTTGGGTCAGTTGGCAGGAAAGTTTGATGATGTCTTACGAAAAGGAGTGAGATAAAAGCGTTATTGTCCTCTGACATATCTCCAAGGCAAGATTTTGGTGTGGTCGCACCTGTCAAACTCAATTTGTTTGCCAAACTCAATCTTTTTGGTTTCAGTGCCTGAGTGATAAAGACCACTTGGGTCTATTAAGAAAGATTCTAAAGCAGTATTTGAGCTCATGCAGAGTTAGTGCTATAAGTGATAAAATGAGGCTTGCCAGTGTCCTAGAAAGAGAATGTGGTGGTATCATCTACCATAGTGTCTGTCTTCCTCATTGACCCAAGAATTGCATTCCTGAGGATTTATCCCAGTAAACAATTATAGCAGCAGAAAAAAAAATGTGATGTGCCACAAACTCATTCTTTCTAGTGTTGTTTATGACATTAGTAATTTGTCTTACAGGGAGAAAATGATCCCTTGTGAGAATTAAATTGTTGACCATGCAGAACTTTTAGAAACATGAAAAATAGTGAATACAAAGAAAACATTTATGTAAATGAAACAATTGCAGTGCCTTAAAAAGACAGATCTATACATGGATATTTTTGTGTGTGTAAGGGCCATTTCTTTTGTGCGTACTGGTATATGGAGCCCAGCATCAATTACATAGTAGGTACGTAACAAATACTTCTTGACTCTTTTGTTGCCAACTTTGTGTATTTTTACATCAAAAAAATTCCCAAAGCAGAAATGAAAACTAAAACATAAAGCCCAGTTGCTAAAAGTTAGTGTGTGTGGGTTTTTCCTCCCAGGAATAACAATTTTTTCTGCTTTCTCCACTTGGTCCACTTCACACTTAGGCTCATTCTAAGATTTCACTGAGCAATAGCAAAGACTCAAGCTTCTGTTAAACTCCTCAGGCTGTTGGATTTAGCCACAAATACTTCTCTGTCCCGCCTTTGCCTCCAGATACCAGGGCTTGGGCTTCTGATAGTCTGAAAGTGCTCTTGTTTATTTTCTTACTAGAGATTGTTGATTTGCCTGAAGGAAGTTTTTCCTTTCATGTCATGTAGTCTGAGAGTGGCTAAGTATGACAGTGGTCTCAGCAGGGTCTCCAAGGCCAGTTAAAAGCTTCTGATAGAATTCAAAATTCAGATCCAAATCTTATGAATGAAGTTATTGGGAATGACTGACAGATGGAGGCCAGGTGTCAAACAGACCTCAGCTGTTGACAAAGCCTCTGCTCAATGAATGACCCCTGAATGTGGGGACAAGTGGTCAGTTACTCTGTAACTTCACTAACTTCAGAAACTCTCCTAATTCCAACAAACAATAATTATTCTTTTTCCCTGAACCACACAAAGCACTCATAACCCGCCACTCGGAAATTAAAGTTTATTTTCAATTTCCTTGGGCAAGGCAGAGGCAGGGGTAAATTAACAGTCTGCAGCTTGTCTGGAACTAGAGAGGCATTGAAAATGTGGTGAGGAGTTACAGTGTAGGAAAATCGTCCAAAGACAATGCAATATTTAGCCGATGATAATCTCGAAGATATACTCAGCAAGCAGCAGCTAGATGAGCAGGCAATATCTCAGGGAGCAAAGGAAAAATGGAGAGAGGAGGCAGTTGCTGCAATGATTTAGACCAAGGAGAAAGCTATGCTTTATCTGTCTACCCCAGTCTAATACACTGGACAGCACGCCGTCTGTCCATTTAACTGGATCGAAAATAGACCATTCACTGTCACCTGTAATTTGCTCGTTGTAAAGTAAATTTTTGGTCTCTCTTGATTTCGCACCTGACTCTCTTCTGTTACTGGTCTTTTCTTTTGAATAACATACTTTTTCATGTTGGTAACAGTATTTCTTGCATTTATTTACTTTACAAATTTTTATTGAGTTTCCCCCATGAGTACAGGCTATAGGAGGCAGCAGGGATCGATTGCAATAAGAAATGTCCGGGGAGACAATAAATTAAAGAAGCCATTATAATTCAGCGTTATAATGCAAGGACATATTAGGTGCTTTCAACGCACAGTGGAAGAAAACCCCTCCAGGTGGGGATGGCTTTGTAAAGGTGGTGACAGATGAGCTAACTGTGAAGAAAGAATCACTTATATGGAGGAGGAAACATCTTTTATCACCTCTCATTCTTCCTTTCAAATAAAAAGAGCTGTTAGCATTTATGTGTTTTCTTTCAGTAATTTCTATCTACATATCCACACACAGATACATGAATTGTATCTATAGAGATGGTAATAATTACATAAAATCATGAAAACTATAAGTTTCAAGGTTTTCTTCTGTATATTTATGTGCTGAAAACATGTTTTGATAGATCAATAATATTACATTATTGAATAGATTTTCATGAGGTGCTTGATAATTCTCTTTGTGTCCATTTTAATTTTTGTTTGTAAGCCTCAAAAACCAACCTGGACTAAAGTAAGTGGAGAAGACATGTACTGGAATCATGTTAGGTAACCACAGAATCTGCAGGAGGATTGGGAAAATAGGCTGAGGAAGGAGGGCAGAAATCAGGATAGATTCAGAAGTGGGACCCTTTTCCAGTGCTGACTACATAGTCAACCTGGCTCCAGGATTTTGCATTATTTGTGTTGGTTCCAGTGTTCTGAGAAGGAGCATCTTACCGTACTTACCAGAGAACAAGCAATAGGAAGCAGGTCCTCATTGGATTCCGTAGTGAAAGGTAGAACCCTGACTCCCACGAATGCTCCCCCTCCCAAGTGGGGTCTTTCCCCTACGGAAGGAAAGGGTTAGGAGTTGGTTGGCAGGAAAACAAAACAAAACAAAAAACCCCAAGAACATTCCTTCTCTCTCATTATTGGATGCTATTTTGTTCCCTTCTCTCCCCCTTTCCATTGTATTATAAAACTGCTGAAAGCTTCTCAGCAAAATATTTCAGCACTTCTCTAATTATCTCCTGAAGACAAATTCTCTAGAAATGGAATTTCCGGGGGAAAGCATGTAATCATTTTGGTTTCTCAATATACATTGTAATCTGAAAACATGCATCACTCTTTGCTCTTACATTGTGCACACTCGACAGTGTGCAAGTGTTTCCCGTGTGCTCTGACCCGCTTTGCACAGAGCCCTTTGGGGAAAACTTCCTGGCCCCTCCTTGCTGGCTGAGACTCACTTTGCAGCCTGAACCTCATGTAAATTGCGGTTCTTTGAAGTTGGACATCTACTGACAAAGAGAACTATTCAGTAAATAAGTGGTTTACGTTCTTGAGTTTATGTGTGATAATTACTTTTATTGATTCCCCCTCCCATTAATTTGTTTATTCCTGCGGCTGCTTCTTTTAATACACTGTAGAGAAACTGTTATTTTATTTTAGAAAGATAGTGTTTACAAAGCAGTAAGTGAGTCTCAAGTAATGGAAGATGGAATTGGGGAAGGGAGGTCATGGGAAGAGGGTTCACTCTCTAAGCAGGTGGCTCTGGCTTCTGTGGGAAGGGTCTCTTCCTCAGACCCTCGGGGAAGGGACAGGGAACACCTTCAGATGCAGGTCCACTCAGCCAGACAATTCTCACTATTCCTAAAGTGGGATGAGCATGAAACTCTGAGGGGTAATAATATATTTCGTGACTTTTCCATTAAATTAGAGAAAACCCTGAGTTTTCAGCAGAAGTTGAAAAGCATGAAAAATATTAAGTCCTGGGTTTTCATTAGGAGAGTCTCCGAGTGATGTCCTGGAAGGACCACTTGATGCAGAATCAAGCTCAGAGCATTATTAGGGTAGCAAACCTCATATGGCAGTAGAAACAACATATTCTGTGTGGCACCATGATGATGGATACATGATATCACACATCTGCCAAAACTTACAGATGTTTTACACAAAGAGTGAATGCTACTGTAAGTTGTAGACATCATTTAAAAAAATTTATCAGTACTGACTATTTCTAATATATATCCCACACTCAAGCAAGCTGTATGGGGGTAGGTGATAGTATATGGAAACTGTATTATGCACTCAGTTTTTCTGGAAATTGGAAACTGCTCTAAAAAAGAAGAGAACTCATTAAAGAGAAAGAGGGGACCGCTAGGAAGTAGTACCTAGCTTGTAATCTGGGGCCACTGAATGGTCTTGCTTTGCTTTCACTAGCTGTGTGAATCCAGAGAAGTCATTTTACCTCTCTAGAATTCACCAGGCAGTCTGACCACACAGCTTTAAATAGTCTTCTTCTGACAGCCTAAAATCTTTTTTTTCTTTTTTTTTATTTAAAGAGAAAAAAAAACAGGAAAGGGGTAAAAATGATACAGAATTAAAAAAAAAAGATAAACATTAAGAAATCACTAGTTGATAAGTTACATGTTGTCCTCTTAGAAATAGTTGCTCAAGTTACAAAATTAAATCACATGAAGTAGACATTCAAACAGTGAGACTGTAAACAGCTACATATACATGAGTCTTTACATGTATTTCTATCCTTTCTGTATTAGAGGGAAAAACAAAACATAGCAAGACAAAACAAAACAAATTCCTATAAGAGCATGAAACCAAAGAGTCATATAAAACCACAATACATGGTGATCTACAATGGTTACTGTGTTGTCTCTTGTTATCTTCAATAGAATTGTCTATATCATCAGATATATTTGGATATAGCAGTATAATTGAATATAGCAGTACATAACAATATTAGTAAAACCAAAACATTATAGACAATGTAAAACTTCAAAGGCAGGTAATAATCACACCAGAGTGGGTATCCTAGTGAATCTTGTCATCTTCAGTGTAGTTGCCTATACTCTCAGACTTGATACTATCAAACATAACAGCTTTGAGTAAAATCTGACAGCCAAAAATCTTAAGATTACTTACTTTAGATTTTTCATCCCTGTTCGGACTTCAAATGTCAGTAGTAATCAAAACATGCTTTTTTCTTTACTATCTGCTAGGAAATAACCAAATGAATAAGCATAAATGTTTTCTCGACGCCCTGGGGCTCAGAGGCCTCTCTGGAGCTAGCGAGACCCAGACGAAAGTCAGGCGGGAGGCAAGCTGAATTATTTCAGAGCAAGTCACTTTTGTTCTATTTGCATAATCTGATTCTAATGTTTTGCCCTTGTCAAGTTCTCTGCTATTTGTAGACATTTGAGCAATGAGTTACAACCGTATTGTTTTATTGTTGGTCATTACCCATGGGTGAGTCACCTTTTTAATGTGCTTTGTATGGCTTATTAAGTATTCTATCCACGAGTCCTGATCTTGGATCATTGTGTGAGCAAACACTGCTAGGTCTCTGTGCTTGGCTGGCAGCCAGGCAGTGCAGACCTTTGATTGCTTAGATGCTTTCATGGCTATGTGGCCTCAGGTCCAGGTGATGGTACCCATTTGCAGGATGATGGGCTGTGATAACTTCTTTGGTTTTGAAAGAATGACATACTCTTTGCAAGTTTATAGCACAGAATCATTGGCAGTTTTCCCAAAGTAAGTATCAGGCAAAACCTAGAATCGGATCATGTCCAGTTCTGCAGATAAAGTGCCCCCAAACTCACTTCCCCTGAAGAAAGACTGAAAAGATATGCACATTTGTATTTGGTTAATTTGAACGAATCTCATTAATGTGATAGATGCAGGATAACATACAGTGACGTCCGGAAGGGAGATTATTACGGTCCAACAGGAGGTCAGCACTTACTAAAGCTTTTTCTATATGAGGTCTTTATGCATTTAAGACCGTGTTCAGTCCAGGGAAAACACGCAGTGTTTGTTCTTTACTTCTCTTTCTTCAGTTCAGTGCAGGCATTACTAATATAAGATGACAGTTTTTCCCCTGAGATGGCCAGATATCCAAGGGGACTTGTAAGAAGGATCTCATTGCCCTTTCTGCCCAGTGGAGTCATGAACCTCTCTTTATGGGGCCCTGAAACTCTTGAGAAGAAAAGAGATCTTGCTACCCCTCAAATGTAATGGATAGAATAAAATCCAGTCCTGTGAAATTCATGCACTGAAGTGCTAAGATGTTAGTTTGGTTTTCTTTGTAATAGAGGTTTTGCTGAGTTTCCAGAACACAGACTATGATAGACAGTTACTCAATCTAAAAAAAAAAAAAAGTACAGATGTTTGACAGATCCTTACAGAGTTACCTAGAGGTAGCAAAA
This sequence comes from Dolichotis patagonum, assembly GCA_004027295.1. Taxonomy (NCBI): domain Eukaryota; kingdom Metazoa; phylum Chordata; class Mammalia; order Rodentia; family Caviidae; genus Dolichotis; species Dolichotis patagonum. The sequence continues at coordinate 66,283 of PVJX010002610.1, read as the reverse complement.
TGGTTCCTCCTCCTATCCCTTGCTTGCAACCTAAGTAAAAAAAAAAAATACGGTCAGAAATTTGAGAAGATGGGATTAAATGAAGTAAGGAGAATAAACAGCACTATGCTGACTGCTATCAATGCTGCTTCCAGGCAAATAACAGAGATGCAAGAATAAATACCTAGAGGTATGAGGTAATGGTGTTTATGTCATTCAAGGGGCCTTAGAGGGAGTGAGTTTTCCTATGGACTGAGTAGATCCAGTGGAAGGTAGCCAAGCTCAGTACTCTGGAAGAGCCCTACCCCAGGGGCCTGCTGCCTGTTTCTTTTATCTGATAATCTGTTCCAACATCACATCATCAGAAAAGCTCTCTCTGACCACGTAGGCTACATTAGTGCCCCTTTCAAATCCCACTCCATTATACTCCCTGGATTGTTTCCTTGATAGCCCTTACTATGTGAACTAACTTTGTTTTCCACTTTTTCAAAACAAAATTGTGTGGAGACTGCCCAAAGTCTTGGAAGGAATTAGAGGTGAAACAGAAAGGCTTGGAAAAGGCATCTCAAAGAGGCCACTCCTTAAAAAGTAAGAGAATGTTATTAAATATAAGTTTCATGGAAGTAGGGACCTTATTCATCTTATTCACCACTATTCTCAGTGCATAGAATTATAGACTACGTAAATGTCTACCAAGCTCCAGAAGATAAACAGGCATCTACTGTTTCCAAGAGTGGCAACTTCTGAAGTCCATGGCCTGCTTTTCAATATCTTTGTTAAAGTGTGTAGTAGCAAGAGATGGTAGAAACTATAAACCAGAATAGAATGTTGTCCTCTCTGGGTTTCTATTAGTCTGTGCTTTGCTATCTGGATAGCTGGGAAGTAACTACTTAGGCAAGTTTCCTATTTCTATCCAGTCTCTGCTAATATACAGTCTGTTGGGCCCTGGGGGCTCCCATGGATGCTGTGTTGGTTCTGGTCCATTAAGCTGGCAGTGGTGTGCTCTTGTCAGCTCTGATACACTTACAGCCTTCAAGGAAAGTTGAGCCCCTGCTCAGGTGTTTGGAGAAAATCCAGAAAGGTGAAAATATACAAAAGGCATGCTTTATTACTGCCATTTATGGCTTTTGTGCATATGCTTGACTACAATTGCTTACCTTAGTCAAGTGTGTATCTGCAGAGATGAGGACTCCAAATAAGCAGATTTTGGGGAAACAGCATGGGTAAACCATGGTATTTGAAAATTCATTTATTTCTGTTTCTCATTAGAATCACAAATGAAGTCTCAACAACACTATTTATACAGTAGCGTGGGATATTATAGCCTTTCCTCTATGTGAGATTTTTTTGAATGATAGAATAAAAATTCCCTACATCAGAATAGGGTGTAGTTTACAAACACTTCTACCTGAATTGCATCATTTGATTGAGAAAGTGATAAATCATCAGATAAACTTTGAAGTGGTAAAGTCAAAGAGTTGAAGCATCTTTTGAGTGTTGAAGCATCTTTTGAGTGTTCAGTAAATAAATGAATGCTAATTTGAGTGCACTGTGGAGACAGAGTCGCTATTGCATACTCCACTTAAGAGTTCAGATTATATATCAGGTTGTGCCTGAAGAATGAATCATGTAAAACAAAATTCATGTAAGTCTGTTTTGATAATCAAAAGATTCAAAAAGGGAAATCATGTCAATATCTAAAGTTTGCTAAAAACAAAATTTAGTAGTGCAGCTGGTTACAAAGTCAACACTCAAAAATCAATAGCATTGCTGTCCATAAGCAACAAACTCACACGGAGAGAATTTAGGGAAACCATACCCTTCATAATAGCATTCAAAAAAAAAAGGAGAAATACTTAGAAATCAATCTAATGAAGTAAAAAAATCTATATATTGGAAATTACAGTGCTCTGAAAAAGGAGATTGAAGATGATATCAGAAAATGGAAAGATATCTCTTGCTAATGGGTAGGAAAAAACAATATAGTAAAAATGGCCATAATCCCAAAATTGTTACATAGATTTAATGCAATTCCAATAAAAATACCATTAGTATATCTCACAGAATCAGAGAAAACATTCCTAAAATTCATTTGGAACCAGAAGAGACCTATAATGGAAAAAGCAATTCTTGGCAACAAAGAAAGACAGGGGGCATCACAATCCCTGTCTTGAAATTATACTACAAAGCCACTATGATAAAATTAGCATGGTACTGGCAAAAAAAAAATCTTAGTGAGGATCAGTGGAAGAGATTAGAAGATGAAGACATAACTCCCAACACACTCAGCCAAACATGTTCAATGGAAGAAAGCCTCTTTAATAAGTGATGCTGGAAAAATCTGGCTTTCCAACATGCCAAAGATGAAAATTAGGCAATGCACTAAAATAAAGTAAAACTGGATTGAAGACCTAAATATTAAAACAGAAACATTAAATCTGCTGGAAGAGAAAATAGGTAGAAATGTTGAAGACATAGGTGTATGCAGAGCCTTCATGAACAAAACCCAGATCACATGGGAAATGCTACAAAGAATCAACAACTGGGATCTCATCTTATTAAAAAGCTTTTTCACAGCAAAAAAGTCACCAGCAGAGTGAAAAGACAACCCATAGAGTGGGAAAAAATTTAGCCAGCTCTTCCTCAGACAAAGGGCTTATATCTACAACATATAAAGAACTAAAAAAATCAGACCCCCCAGTTAAAAATATGTGCCTCTGTGGTGACTGCATACTTCTCAGATGAAGAAACACAAATGGCAAACAAATATATGAAAAAATGTTCAACATCATTGGTCATTCAAGACATGCAAATTAATGCAATGCTGACATTGCATCTCACTCCAGAAAGAATGACTATTATCAAGAAGTTAACCAAAAACAAATACTGACAGGGCTGTGGGGAAAAAGGAACCCTTTTCTACTGGTGGTAAGAGGGTAGACTGGTATAACCACTGTGGAAATCAGTATGGAGATTCCTCAAAAAGCTAGGATTAGAGGTCCCATTTGACTGAGCTACTCCTCTTCTGGATATCTTCCTGGAAGAATTAAAAACATCATACACAGTGACATATGCACACCCATGTTTACAATTTATAGTAGCTAAATGTTGGAAACAATTCAAATGTCCATCCATCAAGGAATGTATAAAAAAGATGTGGTCTTTTTGTATGACAGGGTACTATTCAGGTGTAAAGAAGGATAAATTTGAAACATTTATAGGGAAATGAATGCCACTTGAGATCATACTCATAAGCACAATAAATCAGACTCACATATGTAAACATCATATTGTCTCCCTTGTGTAAGAAACTAAAAGAGTAAATAAAGTCCAATATGTACAATAGATATTGTGAAATGAGAAGAAGTTTTTCAAAAGGAAAGAGGAATAGGGTGGGGGAAGGATGAAAGGAAAGAAGGGAAAGGAAAACATACAAGTTAGTTATACTATTAGTTTTTCTTAGTACATTGAAAAGAAAGGTTTGTGCTAATCTCCTTTGGAGAATTTTTTATGCCCATATCTTCTACTCTGAATAAGTACTTTAAAGATAACAATACACAGAGGGCTGGGAGCCCACCCTAGGCCCAGACTGCGCACGCTCCTGCGGCAGGCAGAATCCCAATGCACCGGGAAAACGTGGAACTCTGCACCCAGGCAGTAAGACAACACCCTGCATCTGATACCACCTCAAGGCGTGAGAGGGACCAGCAGGCCTAAGCGGACTGTTCTCGGCAAGCCCCGGGCAGCCAGCAGGGCCAGGAGCCCACCCTCATCCCTGACTTCACGCACTCAGGCAGCGCTGGTGGAATCCCAACATGCACCAGGCAAACTTGGAACTCTGCGCCCATAGGAACCTTGGACTACAGCAGACTATCTGTGCTAGCTTTAAGGGAGATTAAGTGACTGCCTCAGTAAAAAAGATCTCAGCTGGCTCCAGTCAGTGTGGTGAGTATACCCCTAAAATAAAGGTGTACAGAGGCTAAATATGGCCAGTAGTAAAGCTCCCTCCAACTAACTATAAGACTTTGGTAAGTCTGACAAGAGTGAGGGTGACCCCTTCCTACACACAGAAAACATCAGGCAGAGTGAGGAGTGTGTCAAGAAGGACTCCCCCAACTTGAAGAAAATCAAAAGGGCTTATGAGACACACAGGCACACAACAGAAACACAGTAGGGCCTCAGCCAATACAAACACTATAGACAGGGAGATTTTATGACCTGGAATAACCTGAAGATAAAGTACTAGCAGGAACTAAAAGATGACCTACATCAATACTACTAGGCTTGTCAGTCCAGGAAGAATATAGGACTCACCCAACAGGCCCTGCAGCAGGAAGTCAGGTGACTGGCTCACTTATTCATTGTGGGACCCAGCAACTGGACAAACATCAACCTTACAGTAGGACATCAAGATACACACTACCAACAGTTGACACTAGCAGGTCTGAAGGATCAAACATTAACTCAAAGAGTAAAATGGCAAAACAAAAAAGCAAAATGCAATCTCAAACATTGAGTCCACCAGGTGCAAGTACAGGAGATATTGAAATAGAGGATGCCAAAGATAACACACCAGAAATCTCTGAAAAGATAGTGAATGAAATAAAAAACAACTCCATGAGGCCATAGAGGAAATCAAATTAGAAGTACTCTCCCATGTAAAGATAGAAGTAACAACCTTAGTAAAGGAGTTGCTGAGCATAGCTAAAGAAGAAATAGAGAAAGAAGTACAGGAACATGGGAAACTGATTGAAACCTTGAATGAACAATATAGAAAACAAACAGAATTCATGAAGCAAACTTAAAGAGACATCCAAGAAACAAAAAATTCAATTCAAAGCATGCAAAACCGTTTAAATGAAGCTGAGGATAGGATTTCGGACCTTGAGGACAGGATCACAATTAGTGATCATGAAAAGACAGAAATTTTAAAAATAACAAAGCAGCATGAAACGACAATCCAGAAGCTTCAAAATGATGCCAAGAGCAACAATATAAGATTAATAGGCATTAGTGAAGATGCTGGAGTCAATACAAATGACATATTTAAAATATTCACAGAAATAATAGGAGAAAATTTCCCAAACATGGGGAAAAAATCTGATATGCAGATATGTGAGGCATACAGAATGCCAAACAGTCACAATCAACATAAATCTACACTCAGACACATAATAATTAAGATCTCAGACATATAACATAAAAACAGAATACTAAAAGCTGTTAGAGAAAAGACGCAAGTCACCTATCGAGGAAAGCCCATTAGAATCACAGCAGACTTTTCAGCACAAACCCTCAAGTCAAGATGTGCTTGGAGTGAGATATTTCAAGCCCTGAAAGAAAAAAACTTTCAACCCAGACTGATGTACCCAGCAAAACTTTCATTCAAATTTAATGGAGAAACAAGATACTTCCATGACAAAGAACTACTGAAGAAATTCACGTCCACCAAACCAATCCTAGAAAGAGTGTTGAAAAACATACTAGACAGAGATAAAAATGACCACAATCCCCAGAACAACAGAAAGAAACCACCAGGTAGGACAAGCAATTAAATAGGGGAAAAGCAGAAAGCAAACTATTGGAACATAACATGGCAAAGTTGAGCCAGTACATATCAATGATATCCATAAATGTAAATGGCCTCAATTCAACTATCAAAAGAAATAGGTTGACAGAATGGATCAAGAAACAGGATCCCACAATATGCTGTATACAAGAAACACATCTGACCCAAAAGGAAACTCATAGATTAAAAGTCAAAGGATGGAAAACAGTATTCCATGCAACAGGAACCCAGAAATAAGCAGGGGTAACTATTCTATTTGCAGACAAAGTGAATGTCAAACCTAAAATGATTAAAAGAGACAAAGAAGGTCACTACATACTCGTAAGTAGAAAAATTCAAGAGGAAGAACTAACAGTTATAAATATATACACACCAAACACAGGAGCACCCAACTGTATAAGACAGATACTAAAGGACATGAAAAACCAAATACACAAGAACACAATTATTACAGGGTACCTTAACAGCCCACTGTCACAAAGAGATAGATCAACTAGACAAAAAGTCAGCAAGGAAGTAATAGAACTGAATCATATGTGCAAGCAACTGGACTTAGTAGATGTTTACAGAGTGTTCTACCCAACCACATCAGAATATACCTTCTTCTCAGCTGACACGGGACATTCTCCAAAATAGACCATATATTATCCCATAAAATGTTCTTAAGTAAATGCAAGGGTATTGAAATTATCCCATGCATAATATCTGACCATAGTGCACTGAAATTGGAAATTAATGGCAAAAGAAATTGCAAAACCTGCATGCATACATGAAAATTAAACAACCTTTTAAACAACCAGTGGGATACAGATGAAATTAAGGGAGAAATAAAGAAATATCTACAATTCAATGAAAATGCACAAACAACCTATTGTAATCTCTGGGATGCAATGAAAGAGGTCTTATGAGGGAAATATATAGCAGTAAATAGTCATATTAAGAAAACAGAATGAGCACAAATAAACAACCTAATGCTTCATCTCAAGCTACTAGAAGAAGAAGAGCAAGTTAAGCCCAAAGCTCATAGAAGAGAGGAAATAATAAAGATTAGAGCAGAAATTAATGCAGTAGAAACTAACAAAACAATACAAAGAATTAATGAATCAAAAAGCTGGTTTTTTTGAGAGAATAAACAAAATTGACAAACCTCTAGCTAACCGTATAAGGCAAAAGAAAGAAAAACCCAAATTCACACAATAAGGATTGAAAAGGGGGAAATTACTACAGATCCCATGGAAATTCAAAAGATCATGAATACCTGCTTTAAAAATCTTTACTCACATAGAGAGGAAAACACAGAGAAAATGGACAGATTTCCAGAAACATATGAACTACCAAAACTCAACCAAGAAGATATAGCAATTTTGAATAATGCAATATCAGCTATTGAAATTGAAAACCTAATAAAAAACTTACCAACAAAGAAAATCCCAGGTCCTGACGGATTCACAGCTGAATTCTACAAGAAATTTAGAGAAGATTTGATGCCAATACTCCTTAAACTCTTCAATGAAATTGAAAAGAAAGCAACCCTCCCTAAATCATTCCTGGAGGCAAGTATTACTCTGATACCAAAACCAGAGAAAGCCCCAACTAAAAGGAGAACTATAGGCCAATCTCACTAATGAACATTGATGCAAAGATTCTCAATATAATACTGGCAAACAGAATCAGCAAATCATCAAGAAGATTATACATCATGACCAAGTGGGGTTCATTCCAGGAATGCAGGGATGGTTTAACATACGCAAATCAATAAATGTGATACACCATATCAACAGAGCCAAAAACAAAGACCACACGGTCATCTCAATAGATGGCAGAAAAAGCTTTCGATAAAGTCCAACACATGTTCATGATAAAAACCTTTCAGCAACTTGGAATACATGGTGTCTACCTCAACCTTATAAAGGCCATCTATGACAAGCCAATGGCCAATATTATACTAAATGGACAAAAACTAAAAGCTTTCACTTTAAAATCAGGAACAAAACAAGGATGTCCACTATCACCACTCCTTTTCAGTATAGTTCTGGAAACACTAGCCAGGGCAATCAGACAAAGGAGAGAAATAAAAGGAATAAAGATAGGAAAGGAAGAAGTTAAATTACCACTATTTGCAGATGACATGATACTTTATATAGAAGACCCAAAAAACTCCATTAAAAGACTGCTAGAGGTAATAAACAAATTCAGTAGTGTAGCTGCCTACAAAGTCAACATGCAAAAATCAATAGCATTCCGGTACACAAACAAGAACCTCACCAAGAGACAAATTATGGCAATATCGCCCTTCACAATAACATCTAAAAAATGAAATAGGAATCAACCTAAGAATATATGCTGAAAATTATACTATGCAAAAAAGGAGATTGAAGAGGATATTAGAAAATGGAAGGATATTCTTTGCTCTTGGCTAGGAAGAACCAACATTGTGAAAATGTCCATACTCCCAAAACTGTTATACGATTTAACGCAATCCCAATCAAAATACCATCAACATACCTCACAGATCTGGAGAAAACACTCTTAAAATTCATTTGGAAACAGAAGAAACCTAGAATGGCAAAAGCAATTCTGGGCAATAAAGGCAAGGCAGGAGGCATCTCAATTCCTGACTTGAAACTGTACTACAAAACCACAGTGATAAAATCAGCATGGTACTGGCAAAGAAATAGACCTGAGGACCAATGGAATAGATTAGAAGATGCAAGTATACGTACAAAGACACTCAGCCACCTTATATTTGACAAAGGGGCTAAACATGTTCACTGGAAGAAGGATAGCCTCTTTAATAAATGGTGTTGGAAAAATTGGCTCTCCACATGCCGAAGACTGAAACTAGATCCATGCCTATCACCATGCACAAAACTAAAGTCTAAATGGATCAAAGACCTAAAAATTAAAACAGAAACACTAAATATACTGGAAGATAGGGTAGGTAGAAGTCTTGGAGACATAGGTGTAGGCAGAGAATTCATGAACAAAATGCAAACTGCATGGGAAACACTTCAGAGAATCAACAACTGGGATCTCATATTACTGAAAAGTTTTTGTACTTCAAAAGAAATTACCAGCAGAGTGAAAAGAAAACCCACAGAATGGGAAAGAATTCTAGACAGCAACCCTTTAGACACAGGACTTATATCAAGAACATATAAAGAATTAAAAAACATCAAGCCACCCAAATTCAAAGACCCTCTCCAAAAATGGGCATCTGAGATGAACACACAGTTCTCAGATGAAGATATACAAATAGCAAATAAATACATGAAGAAATGTTCACCATCACTGGTCATTTGAGAAATGCAAATTAAAACAACACTGAGATTTCATCTCACTCCTGAAAGAATAGCTGCCATCAAGAAATCAACTGATAACAAATGTTGGCGAGGCTGCGGGGGAAAAAGGAACACTGCTCCACTGTTGGTGGGAGTGCAGACTGGTGCAGCCACTATGGAAAGTAGTATGGAGAATTCTCAGAAGACTAGGATTGGAAACTCCACTCAACCCAGCTATTCCCCTCCTGGGTATTTTCCCAGAAAAACTATAAAATTCATATCACAGTGATATATGTGCACCCACGTTCATAGCAGCACAATTTGTAATAGCTAAATCTTGGAAACAACCAAGATGCCCATCAACCACAGAGTGGATGAAAAAGATGTGGCATTTTTATACAATGGAGTATTATTCAGCTATGAAGAAGGATGATCTTGAGGCCTTTATAGGTAAATGAAGACAACTTGAGACTAACCTCATTAGTGAAATAAACAAGAATCATATTTATAAATATCGCATTGTGTCTCTAGTGTAAAAAGTAATAACAAATGTAGGAGTAATGAAACCCAAAATGTGTAATTGCTACTGTAAAAAAGAGAGGAAAAGAAAGTGCTCTAAAGGATATAACTGCATGTATGTTTAAGTGTGTAAGATGAATGACCATATTACATTTTTTGTTAGATCATGGAGCAGAACTATTAACAGTGTCATTGTTTGAATGCATACTTTGTATGTTTTAACTTTGTAACTTGAACAACTATTTCCAAGATGACAGTATGTAAGTTTTCAAGTAATGATTTCTTAGTGTTTTTTGTTATTTTCTTTTTTTTCCTTGGAATTTTGTATTGTTGCTACCCTTTTTTCTGTTTTGTTTTGTTTTCTCTTTAAATAAAATAAAAAAATAAAAGTATATCTTAACTTAAAAAAACATGACAATACACAATATGTTAATTATTGTTGGTCTTCTATTTTGTTATGAAATTTTGTTTTATTTTTCCATAAAACAATTAAAAAATAAATAAATGTCATCAAAAAAAGAAAAGTTTTGCAGAGTTAAAGATAAGAGTAGTTACAAAAAAGAAGTCTCCTTACACATGTATGAGTATTTAGGATATGTAAATGTGGCACATTCTCTCTTCCTGTCTTACAAGTACACCCTCAAGATGCTCTGGGAAACCAGGTTTAAATTGAGAGTTCTTGATGCCTTGGAGTTCCCTGAGGGAACATGGTAGGATGAGGAGAGTATGGCTAGGATGCTTCTGCCTTCTCTTCCCACTCTCAGTGTCAGTGTCCTCCACGTTGGTCTTAAGCGCTGGCAAGCGCAAATCCAGACCCCACATTCAGTCTTCAATCTCACCTCCTCTGGGGAGGGGTGGTCCCTTGGGAAATGATTTGCCTGATCCCCAGGAGTGAACTGGAGTCATTTAGGTAGGAAATCCCAGGGTGATGGACGCTTAGTGTGAAGAAAGTGGTTGCAGGCTCTGGGAAGAGCTCTGTCCATGGGGAGAGGCGTGGTGAGAATAGGAAGCCACAGACCTCTCTAGAGTGTAAGGATTTGGACTGAGTCCTTTCCTCACTCTGAAGGAGGCTCTGATTTCGGTGATAGTAAATGGACTGAATGTTCACGTGCACCCATCCTTCAAGTCATATGTCAAAATCCTAAAATCAAGATAACGGTATTAGGAAGTGAGACTTTTGAGAGATGATTAGGTAATGGAATTAGTGCTCTTACAAAAGAGGTTTGAGAGGGAGACATGTGCCTTCTCTTACATGAGGTCACAGTGGGAAGAGCATCTGTGAACCTGGAAGTGGGCCCCTGGATGCCTTGTCTCTGGATTGTCCAGTCTTCAGAACTATGAGAAATTGTTTTCTGTGTAAGCCCCTGGACTTCAGAAAATTTTGCTTTATAGCTTGAAGAAACTAAAACAGTTACAATTTAAACTGAGTACTGCTTGTGTTTCTCAACTTGTGTCTTAGTTACTCTTCTTTTTGGAGTAATTTTTTTGCAAATGCTATGGCACCTAACTGAAGACCTATTTTAAATAAAGTCTAATTTAGCTCAGTGTTTTAAATAATTATTGGGGACCACTTGGAACATTCAATAGTTGGAACAAAAGGTCAAAATTGGAAAGTAGGAAAATGAATCATCTTGGATTTAGCCCAGTCAGAAGAATTAAAGAGCAATAATCACAATAATAATGTCTTTAGTAGTGTAATTTTTTTCGTTTGCAAAGCACTTTCACTTATATGACTATCATTGAATTCTTATAAAAATAAGCATCAATTCTTTGAAGTTTGAAGGCAATTTACTGCAGTCAATTAAAAAAGAACACTTGACACTGTGAGGAATAAATGGACTGATTCCTTTAGCCAGAAGGGTGGTAGAAACCAGAAGTGCAATAACGTAGAAGGAGAAATCAGACAGCAAGCAGATTTCAACTTTGGGCCAACATCAATCTACCCACAGTGGGATACTGAAGTGCTGGACTGAGGAAATCTTGGGCTATGCCTGGCCTCTGTGGGTGGTCGCATCTGTCATGGTCAGGGCAGGAGCTGTGATGCACCTCTGGGCTGAGGAATGTGCCAGACAAATAGCATGGGTATGTGTGGTAGTTTGAGGCATCCCTCATCTTTTACAGTTATTAGCAAGAACTCAATCAGCCCACATCCTCATTGTGAATTCTCATATTTCTGAATATTTGTGTTCCCCTTAATCCATTTCGAGTTTCTTTAATAAAGATACTGCTTTCAACTTACTTTCTGGTATGGAAAAAAATACTGGCTAGACACTTGCTAAGGTGTTAATTGGTGATAAATGGATTAATGTAAGGTCTGAACTGTCTTCTCATCTCTGGTACTAACTAGCTGTGTGACCTTGAGCAAATCTCTTAATCCTTCTGGACTTCTGCTTTCTCCCTCTTCAAATAGGGATACCACCTGAGTGATTTCTGTGAGACTTAAAGGAGATAGCAGCAAAGCAATCACTTGAAATAAAACATTGTGTAGTTAGAAATCATTATGATTCCCCTAAAATGAAAATATAGGCCTAGAGTAGTGTTATGCATTAAAACCTGGTGGTCAACTTAACACCAGCTGAATTAAATCAGCATGGTGCTGAATGTAGATGGCCCACCTGAGGAAAGTTGCCAGCATAAATAGAGATGTGGAGAAGAAGAGCAAGGCACGCGTTTCTCTTAAGTGTTGCTGTTTTGAGCTGTTGGTTCTCCTGGAGGAGCTCGTCATGACTAGCTTCCCCAGTGTGAGTTCCACCATTGTCATCAGAGGAGCTCAGGACCTTGTTTGTGAGAGTGGCTGTGGTTCACTTTGGGGGAGCTTTGGTCCTTACATTGAGCATTGCTTCCTGGCTTGGGAGGGAAAGATGTGTGTCATTTAATCTACAGGAGAAACTTGTCATGCTGGCTTTCTGGCATGTACTACACTGTTCTTATTGTTAGAGCATCTCGGGACCTTGTGTGGCTGAGGATGGCTGTGGTACTTTTCAGGGAAGCCCTGGTTATTTTGAGCATGACTTCTCAGTTCCAGTAGAGAACCTTCAACCTACCAGCACAGCTCCTTCACCCTAATGGCATAGACTTTCTAGCTCCCACCACTGACCTTTGGGCCTTCCCAGTGCAGATCTGTAAAAGAGACTGGCATGAGTCCTCCTTGTGGGCTCTAGATCTCCAGCTGGACTCGTGGAAGGCACTGTCATGGGCTTTAGGTCTTTATCTGGACTCATGTAGGACATTGCTGTGGGATCCAGGCCCTTGGATGAATATTCTGAGTCTTTAGTGTTGTGGACAGATTTCCTGCACTTTCTTGTGTTTAACTCTGGGTGACCATCATAAAATAATAATATAAATTCTGTGACCTGATTCTAACTGTTCTCCTCAGAAACCCTGACTACCTCACAACCCTGACTACAAGTAGTATTTCTGCAAGTGTGTTCAATGGAACAACTAATGTTCCAAGGACTGCAATAGGCTTTAACTAAAGTCATCAAACAAATAAACAAAAGTATTTTCTGACCAAGTAAATGTAGAAAACATAAACTGTGGGAGGCTGTGGCAGGAGGATTGCAGTTTCAAACCTACTCTTGACAACTTAGGTTAGGGACATTGCTCATTGCAAAGGACATGGGTTAAATTCCACTACCATGGAAACAAACAAACAAAAAACCCAATACAAGCAAAAATGCTCTTCTTTTCTCAAAATATTTGCTCTTCAGAATACAGTTCTTTGAAAATAATTCAACAATCTACTGTCCAAGTTCCCATCTGACTCTAAAAGCCTCTGGTTTACTCATTCATTCAACAAATATTTATAGAGCTCCTATTATGTGTCAGGCACTGTTCTCTGTTAAAATACATTAGTGTACAAGGCAGAGAAAAAATTCTCACTGCCGTGAAGCTTCCATTATAATGGGATTTTATGTTGCTTACTCAAAGGATGTTTACACATAGAGAAAGGATTGTTATCCTCTCAACTCAAAGAAATAAGTTGATATTTTTTTCAGTGAAAGAATAAATAGGAGGAAGGTAGTTTGTGAACAAGTACAGGCTATTACTCTTAACTCTGCCTTTCTATCACTCAGCTTCTAAATTGAGGCTGAACCATGAGGCCAGATCCAAAGAAGTGGATGGTTACTGAACCAAGGAGGGACCAGGTCTCATTCATTCATTTGTTCGTTCATGTACGTACTCATTAATTTGATAAATAGTTGTACCACACACATAGCGGTGTACTGCAACCTTACTCCCAGGCTGACTGCCAGATGGGCAGGCAGATAGGGATACACGTGATCACAACTTGGTGTGTCACAAACACAGTGTTGGGGAGTGGAAGATGATGTGGGAGCCCATCATATGGATACTCAGTCCAAGACCTCAGAGAAGGCATCTAGATAGAAGTGAGATTTAAGCTGAATTATCCATACATTGCTGGGCGATTATCCAGGAAACCGGCGTAAGTGGCAGAAAACAGTGAGTAGGAAAACTGGTCTAGGTGGTAGAAATGCTGGAAGATACCACTGCAAGTGCCTGGCAGAACCCTCATTACACCTGTACAAACAGAGAGGAATTGATGTGAAAATATATATTTATATATTAGAGTTCTGTTTATGATTTTCTTTAAAAAAAAGGATTTTGTTGTTGAAACAAAACTTGAAAATCACCAAAGGAAATTTTAAAGCCACAGCCATTTTTATAATTTAAATTTATCGTGTTTTCTAAAACTTTGCCTTTTTGTAGGGATTTTTGGCAGGTTGAGAAACTTTTTCAAATCCAAATTACACACTGTTATTCATAGATATATTCAAAAATTATTTTGGTGATAAATGACAGAAAATATGCTCAAGATGACTTCAGCAAAACAGAGAATTATCTTACATAACAGAAAAATCCAGAGAAATTTTGATCTTTGGGCTTCAGACCTGGGCCCTCTGCATTACACTGTTCCTTGGGCATCCTGTTGATCTCCATTCTCATACAAAATATGGTGGCAAGATGGCTGCCAGTGTATCCACACCTATATTTTTCATGTCCAAGACTAGTGAAAAAGACAGTTGCCTTTCTGAAGCTACAAACAGTCTTCCTGTATTCCTTCTGTACCATCTTATGTTAAGTGAACCAATCATTGTGGAAGTGGGGATGGAGATGACTGGACAGACCTGGGTCACATGATCTAGTTCTGCAGCAGGAAGTGGAGACTGAACCAAAGGACTGAGTATGGCTTCCTGAAGAAACTGGGACTTAATGCTCATAGTGTTTAGTGCTTCACTGACTCTGAAGGCCTAAAGCCAGTAGTCTGATCATCTATTCAGAGGTTAACAATATTGAATGTAGCATCTATGGGGATCTCCTTTTGAAGATGGTAGCCATTGTTAATTCCCTATTATCTTGTTTTAAAGTCCTGTATCATTTTCATTGTTTGGTTTGGTTTGGTTTTATTCTATTTTGTTTTGTTTGATTTTACTATACTGGGTGGCATGGGCAGCTATTTCAAAGATAACAAGATACATTATGGTAGCCATTTTGGATTTACTATTATCTTGTTTTGAAGTCCTGTATGGCATTCCTTGTTTTGTTTTTATGAGTTTTATTCTGTTGTGTTTTGTTTGATTTTCCTATGTCTGAGGTTATGGGCAGCTATTTTGAAGACAAGAAGAGGCATCATGATAGCCATTGTTGATTTCCTCTTATTTTGTTTTGAAATTCTATATTACTTGCGTTGTTTTGTTTTGATTGACTTTATTCTGGTTTTTTTTTTGTTTTATTCTCTTTAAAATTAAAAAAAGAAACTGGAGCTTTTAACTGAAAGACTGGAAAGTGGGAAAAGAGGAGTGAGGGAAGGGAGAGAGAATTAAGGAAGGAAGAAATGAGGAAGAGAGAAAAAAGGCTATCAAGGAAGGGAGAAAACAAAGAAATAGCAAAGAAGAAGGAAAGAAAAAAGAACAAAATATTTTTTTTGCCTTTTAACAATTGTAAAATATGTATCTACGTCATGGAGCACTTTTGATTGTTGAAATGGAAGATGAAATATGAGAAAAAGAAAGAGGAAGAGCTGTGAGACTAGCATTGATTAGATTTGGTTCTTTCCTTGAGGCTGCCATCCATGGCTCACCTATGCATTGTGTCTTGAGACAGAAGAGGACTGGATTTGTGTTGTTATAAGTTCTGTGTGGTCACTGACTGCTTGAATATATGCATCACCTACATAAAAAACATACAATCAATTTCTGTTCTTGAGTATCTCGCAGTAACAGGAAGCTCATTCTCCTGTAGCTATCATTTTGTTGTGGACTGTTTCCCATTACTTTTATCAATCCCGAATGCCCTGAAGGTCTCCTCTTTGTAACTGCTGGCTTCAGTCCTCATCTGTGTTCACACGTGAGAGCTTAATTCAGTCAGGGTGAACTGGAAGACTGTGGCCAAATCTAGTCCTGGACAAGATGGTTTCCCATACTATGTTTTAAATGTAGTTGAATGCAGATGCTTCAGATGGGCAGGCATGTTCCTTTTCTTGTGGCTCCAAAACTCCATGCTATCTACTATCTGGGACCTTCATGTATTTATGTTATGCATGAATGAACTGAGGAGGAATTTGATTGTGTGATCCTGACTTAATTCTTTCATGTAGTAGTTGATCAGGCACTTGGGGATATACTTATGATGAGGTGTTTCTGATAAATAGGGACAAGAAAGAAAGAAAGTAAAAGAATGGAGATTGAACTTAACACAGTCCTATAAATTAATCTCCTTCAAGGCATTATCTAAGGGAGTAATGCATACTTTATCCAATGGTACTGCTTTTGCTCAGAAAGATTTCTTAAGTCCTTTTGGAACCATGTGTACTCCCTAAAACGCATTCTTTGAATATCCTCATGGTAGCAAATTCCTACTATGAGAGTGATTCTGATCTTTGGAAGAAATCAGAAGTCAGCGTGAGCAGAGCATGGAGCTCAATAGCTGAAATATCTGCCTCACCTTTCCCCTCTGTGTTCAAAGCAAAGTGAAATGATGAAATCCTAAGTTTGAGATCCTTGGAGCTCCTTTAAAATTGTTTGTCTTATTTATCATTATGGTTTCAATGTTAATTGTTTCTCCAAGGCTCATATATTGACAGCTTCTCAGTCTACAACCATTCGGAGGTAAGAACCAGTAGAAGGAAGGTAGGTTACCAGAGATGTGTTCTTGGAGGGGATGCTAGGTCCCTGGTCCCTTCTTCCCTTCTGCCATGCAGTGACCAGCTTTGCTTCATAACACGCTCCCTGCCATGATCTTCTGCCACCCCACAGGCCCAAAGCAGTGCGGCCAACTGACTATGAATTGAAACCAGAAACCAAGATAAATCTTTCTTCCTTACAAGTTGTTTATCTCAGGTATTTTGTCACAGTGACGGAAACATCTTTTTTTTTAAATTTAATATTAAAAAGACACAGAAGGGAAAAACAAAAAAGCAATAAAGACAAACAACAAGAAATCAAATACAATAATAGTATAGGTTTACAAAACAAGATGATAGGAATTTGACAATGGTTGTAATATTGTATATTGTTACCTTCAAGAGGGTTACTTAGATTAACAGATACACATGTAAAATTGATCTAAATATGAGTATTAACTGTTCTTTTCCAATAACTAATAAAATTAGTAGTATAGTCAGTTTAGCTATTATGTATCTGTATCTCTATCTATACAAATTCATGTCTTTTTCCTTTTCTCTTCATTCTTTCCTCCTTCCCTTGTTCTAATTACTTTTCCTTTGAAAAGTTTCTGTGGAAATCAGTGTGGAATTCCTCAAAAAGCTAGGATTAGAGACTCCATTTGATCCAGCTATCCTACTTCTAGGCATTTTCCCCAAAGAACTGAAAACATCATACCACAGTGATATATGTGCACCCATGTTTATAGCAGCACAATTTGTAATAGCCAAATCTTGGAAACAGCCCAAGTGCCTATTAATCAAGGAATGGATAGAAAAGATGTAGTATTTTTATATAATGGAGTACTACTCAGCTGTAAAGGAAGATTGTGTTGAGGCTTTTATAAGTAAATGGATGCCACTTGAGACCATACTCATCAATGAAATAAATCAGACTCACATGTGTAAATACCATATTGTCTCCCTAGTGTAAGAAACTGAAAAATTACATATGTTCAAAAATCTACAATGAATATTGTGTAAGGGTAACATCTTTATTTATTACTTTTTAATTTCATTAACTTAGTAACTAACCGTTCACATTTTAAATTTCAAAAGGCATAAAAGGACATATGATGAAAAGCACCTTTTGTTTTCTACCCCTCAAGCACTCCATTTCTCTTTCAGGTTTTGCATGTAATTTTCCAGGGAGAGTCTATGCGTTGCCCTCTTAGTGACTTGAAGAAGGTCCAGAGAGACTCCTATAAATAACTGAAGTACTGTTTGAGTACTGGCCAAGATCACTGCGTTGTGTACAAGCTCTGGTATGTTTATTCCAAAGGTAAGCACTTTGAGAATTTTCCGTAATGAGAAATAAGCTGGGGGAGTCACTTGAGCTGTTCAAGAGATCAGATATCAGGAAAGTTACCTTTTCTCTTTGAACCTTGGCTTCCCCATCTATCAAATGGGGATAATGTCAGCAGCCCCCTTCTCAGGTTATTGTGAAAACTAGGTGAGATGTATGAAAATGTCCAAAGGAGGTGTGATGGTTAATGTCATTTGTCAGTATGGCTGGGATGCAGTTTCCAGTTGTTTGGTCAAACACTGGACTAGAGGATCCTGTGAAGGTCTTCTGTAGCTATAGTTAATCTTCACAATTGCCTAAGTTTAAGTAAAATATATAATTCTTTATAATGTGGATGGGTCTCATTGAGTAAGTCTTTAGAGCAAAACTAGTTTTCCAAGCAGAAGGGAAGTCTGCTTAAAGACGGCAAAGGCAGGACTCCTGTCAGGTTTGCAGCCTGCTCTCATGCCAGCAGAGTTTAAATTCAAAACTAACATCAGATCTCACCTGAATCTGGACCAGCCACTCTCCATGACCAAGTGAACCAATTCCTTAAAATAGCTGCTGTCTGTTTCTCTCCCTCTTCTTCCCTCATATATATATATATAAATGGTCCCTTTTCTCACGTGAATCCTGACTGCATAAAGAAGATGAAAACTGAATTCTAGGATGAGGGATTATTTGAATAAACCTAGGCTTCTAATCCTGGCTCTTCCACTGACCACTGAACAGTCCTGAACAAGAGACTCAGCAACAGTAATCTTCACGCATCGTCACCTGCCTACAGCCTGTCCAGGTTGTTGGGAAGACAGGCCTGGTAAAAATGATTTGTCAGTGCACATGGTTACTATTGCTGTCTTTTTTTCCCCATGCACATATATTTTTAATGTCTCCTTCTGTCCTCTTCCCTGGCATTAATTCTTGACTGTCTGTCTCTCCGTCTCTCCCTCTCTCTGTCTCACCTTTGGTCAGGAACAGGAAGCCAATCTTGCAGCACTTGGCAGTCAAGAAGTCTGCAGGGCCCCATCCAGGTCTCCATGGGCTATTGCACCCATAGGAAATGGGTCGGTGGGAGAAAGACGGCAGAGAGTGGGAGGGAATTGGAGGCTGGGAGAAAAAAGATGGAGGGGAGAAAATGTGGAGGTAGCAACAGGAGGGAGCACAGGAATAGAGAGAAAAAGGCTATGTGCTACAAGCTCCCAGGGGTCCATGGTTGATTTGCTGGAGGAGACAGGTTGGGTCGGCCCTGCAGATTGCTGGCTGATTGCAGCAGATTAGCTGGGACCTGAAAGGGGCCTCGTCAGAGTGCATGAATCCAGCGCTGAGTGTTTTGCTATTTCGATCATCCCAGGAATGGAGCCAATCAAACTGGGGAGGGTCAGGGAGGAGCGCTATGAATAACCTGCCTCCTCTGCCATCAAGTGTCAAAACACCGCTCAGTCCATTCCCACTTATTTCTTCCTCTGTCATGGATTCAAGGCCAGCGCTCAAGAGGGATAAAACTTTCTGTCGTGTCTGAGCTGCCTACGCGTGGCTACGCAACCCACTCTGATGCTCTTCATTTTGCCACTCAGAACCTATTTCTCACAACTCTTATCTCAAGCTAAAATTATTTGGTAAATAATTATTTGCCAAAAACTACTTTCTCCACTAGAACGTGCTGCCAGATGAGGAATCTTATTTTTCTTGCTTGCTCCAGTATTTCTGGTTCCTAGCAGAGTGGTACATAAATGTTTAGTAAGGAATGGGTGTTTCGTAAGGAATGGGACAGACAAACACCACTGACCCAAAACTCTATACATCTGACAAAGCCCGGAGTGCACAGACTCTGTGAAGGGGTTACGATCATCTGTGTATCACTGATGAGAAAACTAAAGCTCAGAGAACTTAAGTCATACGTCCCTGGTTATGCAGTCAGAGGTGGGATTCTAATATAGGTTTGATTGACTCCAAAGTATGTGCCTTTAATCACTAGATGGGATAAAATATGCCTTATTCTCAGTTGATTGGTATTTTCTGCCAGGAACTCTTAGGTGAAAAGAAAATTGAGGCAGTGTCCTGACTTTGTGGAGAAGAGTGCTGCAATCAACAAGTAATTTCTGAAGTGGGGGAAAGGAGAATGTCTAGCCCCCCATATAGCATCTATTTTATGTTCTTACACTGCAGTGTATGACTCTCCCTAAAGGAGTGCAATAGAGGTAAGGGGGAAAAAAGAGAAAGAAAAAGTAGGAGGCAGGACAGTTTGACTGCTTTCTGAACCCTAGTTTTTACCTCCACTAGCTGCACTTGTGTTTCATTTGCAGTGGGAAAATGTTATCTGTAGGCTTTTTTGGAGGGCAGAATGCAATTCCAAGGAGAAAACAGCCTGAAAGACTTATAAGCAAGGTTGCAATATTACTTCTTAAGTGACTTGGTGATGCTCCCGGGGAATCTGAAGACTTCTGTGCAACATGCTGTTCTTCTTTCCTAAAGGCCTTTCCAGTGAAAGCAGGAAATGGGGAGGGGGGAAAGACAGGCTGCTGAGCTGGATTTGGGGGGTTGGAGCCTAGTTGCAGGTAAGCTTTTGCAGCTTCTGCTCAGCTGAATCCTGGAGGTAGAAACTAGGTTAATTAAGAAAGGTGCTCATAAGTCCCAGTGTTGCCATTTCTCTGTAATCTTGGATAGGTTGCTTAACCTCTTGGAGTCTTGGTTGCTTACTTACAATATTCTCTATCTTGGGGTCTTGGCTTAGAATTAAATGAGATGGTTTGCAGGAGAAAATGATTGGCTCTGGTACACTGCAGCTTGTGGGCCCTGTTGCTGCTGTTAGGAATCTAATTAGACAAGAGAAAAGTCTCCTTCCAGCAGTGAGTTGAGGGATAGGTTTTGAGACTATCAAACTGGACACCACTCCCCTTGCCCACAATGAAATATATTCCTTGTCCTCTGTGAGGAGTAGCCGAGATTGTGGCTACTCATGGTTTTGGCTATCATTTATTGGGCACTGACTGTGTTCTAGGAACTTTATGCTTCCAGCAACTCCAGTCTGTTCTGTTTTCTATCACTGCGACACAGTGCTTGAGCCTGGGTCATTTAGAATGAGCAGAAATTTTTTTTGTCACAGTTCTAGAGCCTGGAAAATCCAAAGACATGGTGGCATGAGGTGGCACTTAGCATGCATGAGCAGAGTTCAAATTTGCAGACTCAAACACTTTTATAATTAGCATTAATCTACTTGGAGGCTGGAGCTTCCAAGACCTAAACACTTCCCCTTAAGCCCCACCTCCAACACTGTTGCACCAGGATCACATTTCCAGCATAGGGTTTTTGTACACAATCATACTACAACCCCATAAGGTAGCCACTGTTTTCTGCTCTTGTTTTCCAGATGATGAGATTGCAGCCCAGTATGTTTAACTTACTTGTTTGAGGTCAAATAGCAAGGATGTTATTGGGATTCAAACCTAAGAGGCCTCAGTATCCTACTGCTTTTCACTGACTTAAACTAGTAAAAACCCTGGCTTAATGATGACATCTGCGTGGTACACAGGGAAAAATGTCAGCTTTATACACGGGGGCTGTGAGGGACTGTGGAGGAGGCAGAGTCTGTTTCTCAGGTCTAGCTGTCCAGCCAGTCACCTGAGGAACATTCACGCAACAGAGATGCCTGATTTGTAACCCCAAACATTTGGATGCCTGTGATCTGGGACAGAACTAGAGCTTTCTAGGTGAGTCTGATAGGTTTTTAGGTTTGAGAATCACTGGGGCAGAAGAATAAAGTTAGGAGGGGTTTAGCAAATGTCTCGTATTTAGTAACTTTGCGTTCTCTGCTCAGAAGTCTGATTCACATTCCAGGTGGTATACCTCTGTCTCGGGATCTCCATTTGCAGCTTGTGGCAATGGAACTTGACATTGCTGAAGAGTGTTGGATGGATAAACAGCTTTTAATGTGCCACTTAAATGGGAAGCATTGGGATGACGTGTTCCTGGGGCTAGATGTGGCCCCATTTCAGTTCTGGTGTGTGTGTGTGTGGGGGGCTCGGGGTCACCTCCTAGGCAACTCAAAATCATCAGAAATCATCAGGGCAGCAGGTGGCTAGGTCCATGGGCCCCAGGTATGAGTGCCTGATCACACTGCTGGAGGTGACAGGGGAACTCCAATTGCCCCATCCCTGGTTAAGGAACAGTGTGAGCCAATGCTTAATTAGAACCATTAACTGGTTCTTAAGATGAAGGAGGAGACTTGTGGCTCCTGCTCATGAAGGAAATATGAAACAGTAAACACACTTTCAGTTATGGATGGGGCTAAAAACACCATTAAACTGAATGCTAATGGCTGCCTCCCGCTCTCTTTGAATATTTCACCGTAGCAACCAGCAGGTGCCCTTTTCCTGCCTTCTCTTTCATTTTCCCATAATTCTTTTCTGCTGTGGCTTTCTGGATGATAATGGGCACATGCTTGACAGAGTAGTTACAAAAAGAATTAGGATTGCATATTTTAAAAAATAGCAAATTAGGTCAGAGAAGGTTTCCAGCTCCTCACATTTTCTGCTTGAAGAATGCAGCAACTTCAGGTATTGAGAACATGCAGAAACAAACTGAAGTGAACATCTTTAATAGCTAGACCTTTAATATGTTGTATAAAAAGGCATCTAGCCTGATTTCTGAGGCTCAATGGCTAAGTTGCAGGAGCAAGACAACCTAAGGCCTATGAACAGAGTCTAGGAGTTTGACACGTTTGGATATAAATCCTTTGTCATTGCCTAAAAGCTGTGTGATCATAGATGAACATAGCTTTCCCTCCCTGTGTCTAAGTGTCATCATATGTAAATGAGGGATAATAATAACCACAGCCTCTGAGGGCTACTTGGGAAGCAGAGTAATTATAAAGTGGATAGAAAGCTCTTCATTCGGTGTTTGATGCGGAGGAAGTTCTCCATAAACAGTACCCACTCTGATGATGATGTGATGGTTAACAGTTTGCTGCATGCATGACTCTGGACCATTGATTTCCCTGAGCTTCAAGTGCTTCCTGTAAAAGGCAAGCAAATAACAGTACCTGAGTCACTGGCTTACAGCTTTAGATCAGAATTAAATGGTGAAAAGTACTTGGCACAAGACTTGGCACATAATGAAATCTCAGTAAAGTCTTGCTGAAGGAACAGGATTGCAGCTGAAGAAGCTCTGTCTCAGACCCCAAGTGTTTAGTACTAGATACAAAGAGAGAAAAAATTAAAACAGCCTTAGACTTTCTGTAAGTTACACTTATTTTTTTAAACCAGCCAGAGACTTTCCATTGCTTGCTTTGTCTTTGTTGTGCTCTCTCTTCCTGGCCCTTATCAAGCCCATGTACTGGAAGAGCGAGACAGGATGCTGACATGAATGCAATCCCAGTATCATAACAAGCCCCCAGCAAGGGTGCAGACAGCAAGGGCCATAAATAATAGAGCCACCTGCACACAGTTGCTCAGCAAGTGGAGCCTGTCTATGGGTCGATCATCTTAGTCCCTGCCTGGTACCTCGAATACCTAGTGTCCTTTCCTTGAGCTCCCCCAGCCCCTGCCCAGAATGGTTCTCCGGGGTGGTGAGTCACTCTCACAGACAAACTCCATCTCTCTTGGCTTCCTTTTCCCACTTTTCTCAGGAGAGAAGGTTCTAGAAAACCAGGCAGTGCTAGAACTGCTTAGTCAGCATCCCTCTAGGGGCAATCAAAATGTCTCTTACATAGCAAGTATAGTTTTAATATCTAATTATAAAAGTGATGCATGTTTATCTTAGAAGACTTGGAGGAAAAGTCTGGGGAAAGAAAAACAAGCATGTAGACAAAAATAAAAATCCCTAGGTCATAGTGCAGGCCAATTAAACCAGATTTTCTAGAAGTGGGACCCTATAGCAAGAATTTTTTTTTAAACATTCCTGACTTGATTCCAATGTGCTGGCAAGGCTGAGCTATCAATTTGGAGGGATTTACCAATAATATTTCAAGGTATTCTCTCTACTTTTTATTTTGATTATATGGATCAAACTATACATATTACTTGAAAATTTTTTAAACTAACAATATATTATGAATATCTTCTTATATCACAAAATGGTCTTCTAAGATAGCTCTTTAATTTTCATCTTATAGATTACAGAATTATTTCAGCCAAAACCTATGATTAGACATTTTTCTGAAGTTTTCCAATTAATTTGTCATACTGAAATGTGTTTCTATTTGTACATCTGAGCACTTACTTACATAACATTTATAGCACGTGGACCCAGAAAGAATTGCACACTTTCCAAGGCATTCTGTTGAACCTCAAACCAGTCTATGAGCTAGGTACTCCAATATTATTCCTGTTTTAAGGATGAGGAAATTGAGGCTCAGAGAAGCAAAATGTATGGCTTGTAGAGCCAGCCTACACTCTGGAATTAAAATGCATGTGTTGTAAAATATGGAAATGCTTAAGGCTTTTACAACGACCTACTTGAAGAGTTTTAACAGTTTATTTCTTCATCAGCAGCACAGTGCAGGGCTTTGGAATTGGAAAAGATCCTACATCCCAATGAAATCCATCAATTTCAACATTCTCCTTTTGGCAAGTGTACCATATGCATCAAGAAAATCTTTCAGAGTAGGATTTTTTAAAAGGCTGTCCCGTGGCTGTATAGTGTGGCAGTGCTGGTTCGTGAGTGCAGCAGACGAGAAGGGGCCCGCCTGGGAGTGCCGTTTGCACCGCACTATGTTCTGCTCAGTGTCACCCTGGGGCCGTTCCAAAGCATTGGTTCTTTCTCATTTTCTTCTTTTTTTTTCCGTCCGTCTTATTGGACAATGCTTTGGGTAAGACAGAGACGAGAGACTGACACTTGAATGTGCCGTGGCTCATGGAAGAGGCTCTATAAGAGGCTGCATAGTCAGTCAAAGAAAAGCTATGGAGCTTCTGCTCTTTATTAAAAGGCCTGGAGCCCTGTCCCTGAAGGGCCCAGACTCAGCTCCCTCTAGGTGCTGGCGCAAGTGAGTGGAATTGGCTTTCACAGAGACCTACAGGGAGAGCAGAGGCCCCCAAAGGGCAAGAGGACAAAGAAATACCAGGGAAGAGGAGGGAGAGAGCAGGCAAGTGAGGGGACATCTAAAGTCCATCCAGGGGTGAGGGGTGAGGGGTGAGGGGTGAGAGGTGAGGGATGAGGGGTGAGAGGTGAGGGGTGAGGGGTGAGGGGTTTGTCTTATTAAGAAACCTGTGAAGCTCTGTGCACTTTGCTATTCCTTTTGCCTGCATTGTTCAAGTCCGATAGTTTGAATATTCTTTCTCTGCTGGAAGAGGATTGTAACTACCTAAGATTCTTCGCATCACCCTCATGCCCCACCACACATACATCAGAGTGGACTCATATTTCTGACACTTCTGAGAGATTTTCTATTTATCCGGTGAAAGCAAAAACAAGTTCCCATAGCTATGAACTCTTTGAGGACAGGCAGCCTTGTATTCTTTTTTTTTTTTTTAATTATATGCATTCTCAGTGGCTCTGGCAGGTCACAATTTTCATTTCTATTCAAAGGGCACTATTAATTGGGCGTGGATAGGAATTATGTTCCTAAGCTCTACTTTGGTTGTCAGCTGCAGAAACACCATTCACACTCTCTTCATTAAATAAAAGGGGATGTGGGATGGAAATCAGGTAGGGATGGATTCAGAGTTTTGAAAGATGTTGCTCTCTCTCTCTCTCCTTCTCTCTCCTTCCCTCCCTCCTTCCCTCTCCCTCCCTCTTTTTCTGGGTTGGCACTTTTCTCCTCTCATGAATAGGCTATCTGCACAGGGCCAGGGATGATGCCTTCCCTTGGATTTTACATACGGATGCTGAGAGAAAGAAATCCTCCTTTGCCTCTTCAGTCACTACTAATCTGAATGGGTGGAGCCTGAGCTGCGTATGCCTGCCTCCAGCTGGCGATCCCAGTTTAACAGCCCAGTGAAGCAAGAGAGCAGCTCTCACCAACATCTGTATGTCGATTCCAGAGATGGACTGGGAGACTTGGCTTGAATCACAGCAGGTCAACTAAGTCCTGTGTCCAGTGGAATGAAGCATTGCGATTGGTCAGACCATGTACATAGTACATGGCACCCCATAAGGTCAGGAAGAGAGAGGTGGGGGAACAGTGGCAGGAAGACAAAACCCACTGAGAACTCTGTTGCGGTCCAAACTAATTCTTTTTCCCCAGTCGAGGGTTTCAACTACTCAAGATACTTTGGATTCTTGTTTTTATCATCAATTGGTTATTTATAAATAACACAAACATTAGTTTTTATTATGCTCTGAGTTTTAGCCCTTCTTTGGTTATTGCTCTCATAACTATGAGACATGCAGATATCCTCATATCTACTGCCAAACTTCTCAAATGAAACCTACTTTGAAGTCTCCGTTTTTCAACCAGCTACCTGCTACCATCCCTTTGCATGTTGCCTCTGTGCACACTTCTCTGCTGAGGCAGCCTCTTGCAAGCCACTGATCGCCCCTGTGTTGCTACATCCATTGTTCTGTCTTGGCCACGTTTTCCTGGCTCCTGCAGCATTTGTGATGGGCAATCTTACTTTTGGGCACTGTCTCCACTTGAGAAGCAAAGAATGTCCTCAAAAGAGACCCAGAAAAACTGATTCCTGTCTTGGCACTTCTACATTCTTGGGCTGTCTGGTTTTGTTCTTTATCTATAAATAGAGAAGGGACTGATTGTTTGTCCCTCCACCTCTCAGTTGGGATATGTTTTGACTTTGGCAGGGTGGCTGGGCTTGTAGAAAAAAGAAAAAGCTCTGGAATCAGGCAAGCGTGGGTTCACACCCCAGCTCCAGCACTTTCAGCCTGGGACTGTCTGTGAGATTTATTTTTCTTTTGTAACTTCTCTAAGCATTAATTCACTGTCCTATAAATGGAAGGAACAACAGTGCCCATCTCATAGCATGGCTACACAGCTTTATCACAGGCCTATAAATGTTCAATAGGTGTGAATTACCTTCCTCCTCCCAAAGATGTTGGTCTGTCCTGTCATCTTAGGCATTATTGTTATGCTGACTTACCACATCTCTATGTCCCATAAAAGTGGGCAGCTAATTAAATATTTTTAAGTATACTTAATACTTTACATATTCCTAAAGAGGCTACTTAGAAGAAATCATGAAACCAGTCTTTGGTAAAGGACTTCACTACTTTTGTTCTTGTGTAAGAGCAACTTTTCCATTTATACTATCTGACATAACAGACAGACAGAAGGCCCCTCCTTCCTGTTCTTTTCAACATTCACTCCAAATTCCATGGAAAGAGACCATGTCCTCTTAGGGAAGCTGCTTTTTTTCATACTGCATGGTTAAGGGGTGTCATGTGACCAAGGCTGGACCAATCATGGTATCTCATGTCATGGGCTGCTGTGATTGGCTCAGCCATGACCATATGACTTAAATTTGTTTTATTAGGGTTCTTCTCTTGAATTGTATGTGTGGATGCTGAAAGAAAGAAGTCTTTTCTTTGGGATTTTCTAGCTTGATGAAGCCTAGCATTGCCTGAGCCAATCTGCTATGTAGATAAAGCTCTTGTATTTTGAAAAGAATGAGGGCAGAACTTGGAGAGAAGGAGAGATTTTGAGTGAAGTGTGGGAAGATGGAAGGGAAAGAGATAATACTATCATCTGACTTCCTGGGAAAGTTCTAGTCCTGGTCTTTGTAGATAGAAGATAGTAAATTCTGATTTTTCCCTAGGTCAGATTGAGTTGGGTTTGTGTACCTTGAATTCCAGTGTCCTTAATAAATTCATGAGTTTATTTAAAGTAATGTCTGCCTTACAAATCAGAGTTATATATATGACACAAGAGAATCCTGACAGCTAGTTTGTTGCTAATAAGGAACTGAGTCATCTATTGAATTCTTGCTGAGGACAAAAAGTTCTGGGGTTACGAAGTCCCTTCTAGTACTGAATCATTGGAGTCTAACATATCATTTGGCACATTGAAGTCTTTGTATGTATTAGTGGAATAGAGCAAGTCCTGAGAAAGGATCCGATGGCTCTTGCATCCATCTCCTCCAGGAGGGCCTCACTGGTTAGACCACCAGCTCCCACATGGGCCTGCAGCCTAGCTATTGGTCAGTCACCTCACCCATGATCATGTCGGTGGTGTGCAAGGAGAGAAAAATAACCACTTTTTCACAAGGAATGCTTAGAATTTAAACTGCAGATAGGTGCTCTGAGTCTCTCAGAGGGTCAAGAATAGCAGATGAGCTTGGCTTTTGCAGGATATATAAGTCTTCTTGTTAGAGCCCTCAGTGAAGGGTTTGGAGAACTTTTGGGTAAACTCCAGAGAAAGCGAGCTACTGCTATCCTGCCATGAATCTCCTCCTGAACTGCTCTTCCAGAGGAGACGTGTGACCTCTGACAAAGGCAAGATTTCTGGGAAACTGGGATGCCTGAAACCACTGCCAGAGAAGGGACTGACTCTAAAAGCATTTGGCCAGGGCCTGCTGGTGAGAAATGTACCCTGTGTCGTAGTGAGGTCACGGAGACTTGCAGCTCTGCTGGGGACATGAGAGCTCAGGGAAGCAATAACATTCCAGCCTGGCTCTAGCCTTATCCCCAGGCCTTATTCCCACTGTAAGCGACACTGGCTGAGGAGGGTTTCTCATCTCCTCCTTGGAGGCCAGACGGCTGCAGATGTGAGCAGCAGCAGCCTGTGCAGGCTGCAGAGAATATGTGAAGAAAACAAAGTGCACCTGGGGGTCTGGGCAGGAGGGCAGGGTCCCTGCCTGCTGGGGTCCTCCAGGGAACTTGGCTTTGGGAGGCTGGCATTTGAAACTGATTTACTGTTGAGCTGGTCGACAGGCAACAGAGTTCAATAGGAAGGGGTGAGCCATGTCTTGAGGGCTACTGATGGGAGTGAGGGCCATTTCCCTCAAAGCAACCTGGGACAGAGGCAAGACTTTAGTCTATGTCCCTGACTCCATTGGGGAAAAATGGTGCGTGTTGGGCCACACATTCTTGGAACTTCCTCTCAAACCAAGTAATCCATACTTCCTGTCAATTGATTTCTAACTTCACAAAACAAATGGGAGATTTGGATGAGGGTACTAAGACAAGAAACAGAGGAGAAAATAAACAATATGGAGAAGATGGGTCCCAAAGATAACTTTATAAGCAGGAGGGGATGGATGAGACACAATGTTATTCCAAATGGAATGATAATAGTAATAATTATTATAACAATGACAGTAAAAAAACCCTGTTTTAAAAAGCCTTACAGTAGGTTCTCTATTAAGGCATGATCTTATTCAATCTTTTATAACACTCCTGTGGGGTGGCTGTGTGGAGGTGAAATTAGTGAGGCACATGGAGGTTTGGTATCTCCTCACCATGGCACTGAAAAGAGGGGGCCAAGCTGGGATTGCAACCCGGGAGTGATTCGATTCTAAAGCCTGTGTTCTCATCTGCTCCATTAGCAAATTGGGGCGCAGCGGACTCCTACTGTGTGCTGTGGAAGCACAGCTGCACCAAGGCAGCAATGACCACCAGCCCAGCTGTCCTGGAGGATGGGGCTGCTTGCTTGTCACATGTTGGTACATTAGTACTAATTGGTGCTTCAGGGATACAGTGGAGACATCTCCCAACCTCATCACTTGCCATTTCCCATCATCCCCAGCAGACCCATGCACCACACAACAAGTGACACTGCTCCCCATTTCTCCACACTCTTCTAAGCCTCTGAGCTTTCACACATACTGATGGTCCCTGATCATGACTTCAGCCTGTCTCTGAATTTCGTGGCTTTCTTACCTTCAAAGGCTTTCTGCTTCCTACAGACAAATGAATAAGACCTGTGAAACAGCCCTGAGGTCCTGCAGGGATGACCACTGCATCTATTTAACACAAATTAAAGTAGGAAGGATGGGGACCCCTCCTGTGCCTAGAATCATTGCTTTTATGACTGAAAAGGGGCCACAACTAGTCATTTGGCCTGGTTCTAAACTCGTCTGCAGAAATCACTGTAGAGGAGAAATTCTCCCTTGAGGGAAAGAAATTCTCCTTTGTCTTGTAACCCTGAGGACACAACTGGCAAGATATGAAGAAGAGCAGAAATAGAGAAGAAACACAGAAAGGAAGAACTAGAACTTGGAATTTATGTCCCTGGAACATTTTAAGAACATGATTGTCTAGTTTTTATTCGCACATTTGTGTGTATTTATGTGTGTGTGTGTGTGTGTGTGCATTTTACTTGGTCTTCTGTAAAATCAACCCCCATTCCCACACAGGACCCTTGATAAAGCAGATTTGGGATGAAGGAAGATGGAGGGAAAAGTACTGCATACCTCTTCTGAATTGACAAAGTCAGCCCACGCAGGAGGGCAAGACCATGTGCAAACTGAGACAATTCTTTGGAAATGAGTAAGAAAATCAAAAAAATAATAGAAATTCTCCAAAAGAGTAAGCAGGGGTGAGAATTGTCTGCTGCATGTAGGTAGTCTCAAGTCAAAATTTATTTGATCTTCAAAGAACAGAGAAATTTGGCAATTATAGAAATGGTGCCTAAAATATCAACAAAGGACTCTATGAGAGGCTTCCAGGTAGCTCACAGCTGAAGGGATGTTGAACAAGCAGGTCCCAGTGAGTGGAAGCAGTGGACACCACTAGTGGGACCCCTGGGGTGAATCAACCCAGTGTCTGCCATGCTAAGGAAACATCCTCCTACGGACTGGATTATGTGCCCCCACACTTGGTTGGTGTAGCATGGCTTAGGGATGTCACTACCACATGGGAGAATAAGAGCAGACGACAGAAGAAAAGAGCTGCTTTTGCTAAAACTCAAAGGAAGGGATACTGAGCAAGGAGAGACCCCAGACATCTTGCCCACAGGGTACTCCAGTGTGCAACACTGCTGCTGACTCATGAAGGGGAGTAGGTGTGATGACCTACCCTGTAGTGTCCTGAAACTCATGTCATAATAGCTGGCAAATGAAGGAGGAAGGAGGGGAGCTGAGAATCATGGCCCTTATCTTCTGACCTTAGGCCTTTTCTCGTAAATAGTGCTTTTTCCTCCGTACCAATCTCAAAGGCTTTGCTTTAAGCTGCACCTTCAGCCTGGGACTCTCCCCTTTTGCTGTTACCTGTCAAATCATTTTGTTTTTTAGGGTTCAATTTAAGAGTATTATCTGGGTCGCGCCTGTAATCTCAGCACTCTGAGAGATTGAGGTAGGAAGATTGCAAATTCGAGCTAAGCCTGGGCAATTTAGTGAGACACTCTCAAAATAAAAAAGACCCTGCGCTCAATCTCCAGTACCTCATAAGAAGGATTTCCCTTTTGCCATGGATTAGAGCCTCTCCTCTATGTATACCCTTATTTTATTTTACCTTGAAAATATATACAGCTTGTGCAAATAGTTAACATAGCTCACGATAGAAAGTTTTAGTTTCCCCCTTAGAGGATCTCCTACGTGTCCCTCCTACATGTCCCTCCAGAACTCAAACACAGAGACACGCACACATAGAGACACATATACACACACCATGGATGTAGACACACACACACACCCATGCACACATGCTGCCCTCATTATTAGGGGCTGCTTTTTCATCTTTACGGCTCTGAGGACAGGGTCCCCTTTTATGCCTTGGGGACAATGGTGGCCAGGAAAGTCCAGGAGCTCCTCTCAAAAGCTCAGTCCCTAACTGCTACGAGCCTGCTCCTGCACCAGGAGAAGCAGGAGGGCGCAGGAAGGATTCTGTCTGAGATCATTCGGTGCTGTACTCTGTGATCTATGAGATGCTTTTAATTTCCTGTGCTGGGTGGCTGCAGCCTGATGAAATGAGGCAGATAACTGGGTTTTACAGCGAGCCCTTCCCGGATGAGGGCTTGCGTGCTTGCTGCAGGGTCACGATTCTGGGGTTCTGGAGAGAGAGAAAAGCTGAGTGAACTTCTCCTCCCCTAGCCTCCTGGAAGGAGGAAGCTGCTTGGTGACCTTTTGGTGGCGAGGGTTTAGGCTGGGGAAGAGGGGTGCTGAATTTTCCACTTGGGCTTTGAGATCACATAGAAATGGTTTGGATCCTGGCTCTGTGGCCCCCTGGTCATTTGACTTCAGCACAAAATTCCTTAACTTTCTGAGCCTCCGATTCCTCACCCATTAAGTGTGAGCTATTAGCAGAGCCTACTTCATGAAGTTCTTACAAGGATTCAAAGAGTAAATTCACTGTGAGGCAAGGTGCTGGAACCTAACTCAAGGTAAACTGGTGGCAGGAGTCATTTGTCTTCTTTCTTTCTTTTAGTTTTCCTTTCTCCTCCCAGTACTGATGGATCTTACTTTTCCTCATCTCTTCTGGTACAGACAATAATAAATCTTTTACTGCTGCTCCTCTTACTGCCAGTATCACACACCTCCTCTTCATATAATGTTGACTTGGTGGCAGACATTGTGCCTTTAGTGTGGGGTGAGCCAGTTAGTCTTTACGACCATCGATAGTCCCATTGCATAGCTAAGAAAACAGAGTCCCATGTTCTCCAAGATGACTCAGTAAAGCCAACGGTGGGTGGTCCTTGATATTGTGATACAGAGACTTAGTGGACTATCTCTATCATTGAGATTTCAAAAAGTGAGTCAGACCCTAAGCATCAATTGGTCATGGGAGGAAGTCAAGCTTCCTCATTAGGCTGGAAAAAGGGAGGATTTTGTTGGGAGACAAAAAGTGCCTGTTTGCAAGCCTTAAAGACATAAACGTGAGGCCGTTGCCTACTCCATCTGAAACTGAGATTTCCCTGAATGCCTCCACAAGTGAGCAGAGCCAGACGCCTTGCTGTGTTTACAAAGCAGGTCTGGAGTGGAGAATCCAACTTCTTGATGCCTGTAATTGCCTAAGGGGTGCAAACTTGCTCTCAAACTTAAGTCACAAGATAAAGGTAAGACTTCAGTAAAGTGTCACCAGTGGGGGCTGAGCCTTCTTCCTGAGCAGCCGTAGGGCTTCCCTGTGTCTGCATTCTATGTGGCCAAGGGTTCGGGCTATTGTTAGTTACATGTTAAATGGGCCTCTGAACACCACAGACATGGAGGGACAGCCTGTCTACCAGCACCTCTCCAACTTCCCTGTCCATACTCACTCTTGATCCCATCCCACCATTATAAGCTAAGTGCTCCCTGTTCACCCTTCACACTCATTTCACGTGAGGGTTATACACATACCTTCCTCTCCGGGCTGATTGCACAGTAGAAGAAAAACCTCACCTTTAGGTTAGGCATGAGGTTCTTGGGCCTATTCCTTGGCGTTACTTTGATACTGACTAGGAAGTAACGAGAAGACCTGTTCTCATTAGCTCTGTAGTCTTGGGTAAGGCACTTAATGCTCTCTGAGCCTCAGTTTTGTCACCTGCTAAATGAGAGTAATAATAGTCCCTAAAGTTCCTCAGGTTGTTTTGAGTATTTACTGAGATTGTGTTTAAAGCACTTGGCGCCATGCCTGTCGCATAGTATGTGCTCAACATGTGGTAGCTGTGAGTTCCTGTTAGCATTGTTACATGTTGCTTTCTCTTTGGGAACAACCACCAATCCTTCCTCCAACCACCATTTTTGGTGCCACCCACTGGCTTCCTCACTGCACTTTGTCCACCTCTGGGGTGAGTCTATCTTATGCCCTCTTTCTAGCAAGTAGTACAGTGGCAATAGACGTGCTGTGAGTGTGCCCCTTGGGCTTACCTTGGGTGTTGCTGTACACCTTTTTCAGATAAGGATGTTGCCAGAGGCACAGGGTGACTGGCTTTAGGTCCTCCACCTCTCTGTTGACCTTGGCTTTGAGGACTTTGGAGGAGGGCTGCCATGGCTACATTCTTCAGAGCGGCAAAGCAAAGAGAAAATAGTGTAGCTCTTGCCAATTCCTTGAGCTCCAAGGGGAAGAAATAGAAACAAGTAACATGAGTAATGCCATGAAAATGAGATTGGGAGTGTGCTGGAATTCGCTGAAAGCTTTTGGGGCATGCTTCAGGAACAATAAGCTGTTCTCATTTGGCTGTTAGCTGAAGGGAGGTAGAATTTTGGCGGAGAGGAGACAAGACCTTGGTGATGGGGGACCTGGGAATATAGATAGATTATGGGAAGATGGGACAGAGAGAGTAACAATATCTAGGTTAGGCTCCAAAGATTTCCAAAGGTAATAGCTGAAATAATCTCTACATTTCCCTAACTTTCCTTTCAAATGCTGTCTGCTTTAATCTTCAATATTTGGGGAACTAAATTTGTTTTGGAGTATATGGCAGAGTGCTAAGTGCAAATTCAAGGCTAGCATTAAGTATGAGCTTCTTGAATGTCTCTCATATATTAAAGGCCTCACCACTAGTTTGTGGCATTGTTGGGAGTGGAAGGACCTTTAGTAGGTGGGGCTAGAGGAAGGAAGGGAGGTCATTGGGACATGCCACTAAAGGGGATATTGGGACCTCAGCCCTTTCCTCTCTTCCTTTTGGCTTCTTGACTGCTGTGAGGTGAAAAGATCTCCTGTGTCTGCTCTTGTTCCTACCATGATGTTCTGTGCTGCCACCAACTCAAAGCAACAGGGCCAAGGGACCATGGACTGAATCTCCAAAACTTGGAGTCAGTGTTAAAGTGGTCCTCCTCTAAGTTATCTGTCTCAGGTATTTTGTCACCACAATGGAAAGCTAACACAAAGACCCTGCACATATTGATCACCATTGTATGAAAATTCATTGAGCTGTTTATTTAGATATCATACTCCATCTGAAATATTATCATGGTATATCGAGAATACTCAGATTACTGTGTGATTGTGAATCATTATGAAAAGCTGATTGTGATAAACATCTCCCCACCTGACCCTTATTCTAGAAAATGAAGCCAATATTATGTAACTGAAGACTAACTGATAGGGTGCAGTTAAAGAGAGATGCCGGGATTTTATGGAATCATTTCAAATAGGGAGGGAGAAAAAGGAGATATTCTTGAAATGTAGAGAAGCAGAAGAAGCTGTTGATACCTTGTTATGGTTTGTGTTTAGATGTCCATCCAAAGCCTTATGTGGTCATAGGGGGTTTTTTGAAAGTGGCTGAATTTAGAATGTGTGATTGGTTCCCAGTGCAACACTGGGGTTAAGGATGCTGGTATTAATGGTGGGTGATTGCTGGATAATTCCACTGGTTAGATAGACACTGCCCTAATCCTAGTAGACTGGATAAAATATAAGGGACAGCAAAAGGCTTGTCTTGATCTCTTTCTTTGCTTTTGCTGTTTTCTGCCACCATAAACTGTTCTTCCTCTGCCATATGCCATCCTGCTTTAGAGCCAGCTGATTATGGACTGCAACCTCTACAAACCATGAGCTAAATGAACCTTTCTCCCTTTAACTTTGAGTCAGTTATTTTGTCACAGCAATGAGAGAAAAGTAAGACATACTGAAGACTAACATTCCTCTTATCTTCCATTGCATTAAAAATGCCCCAAACTAAAAAACACTTATTTCACTCATGATTTTGGAGTTTTGCCAGAATGGACAGGAACAACATGACTATTTCTTTCCACTCAACTCAGGTAAGTGGAAGGCAGTGACTAGACCCTCTCTGGTTTGCCCACTCACATGCCTGGCAATTAATGCTGATGCTCAGCAGGGCCTTAGCTGGGCCTGCCAATTATTGCACCTCTATCTCTCCATGTGCCTGGCCTCTTCCTCAGCAGTGGTAGCTAGAATCCAAGGGTGAACATCTTTTTTTTTGTTTTGTTTTGTTTTGTTTTTATTTAAAAGAGAATAAAACAAAAGGGGGCAGTACAGAGCAGATCAGAACAGGACAACATAGGCAACACAGTACTTTACATTAAGTCAACTGGACATCAACAGTATCTAACACCATATCTCTTACTCTGCTATAGTTGAGCATAGTTTCAATTACAATAATATCAAACATAACAC